>OMOT01012783.1:2459-14252 GCA_900312575.1 Acanthochaenus luetkenii | reverse complement strand
CCCCCCCTGTACCATCCAGTTTAGGCTAGTTTGAGAGAACCGCACATAAACGAGGAAAAGTACCGTTGTCAAGACTGCCTGAATAAAATCAACACAACTTCCGGTCAAAACCTTCAAACGTAAAACGCAGTAATAGGAATTCATAATAACGCTTTTATTTTATACACCGTACTTCCGGTCAGACTCTTGCTAACTTGCTGCAGCTGACGAGGAGGGGGCGAGGCGCTCTGTTTGCACGTTTCCTTTAATAGCGGGGTCTAGCGTTGCGTTATGGGGAGAGAATATACGGGACGAGTCTCTTTCTGAACAGATCTATCACTTTATGTGTTCACTTGTTTAGCAGCGCGGCAGACTGTGCGTTCACAGCCACGCGTTGACCAATCACGGCCACGCAGCCGCCTGGCCTTGAGCGGGCGGCCGCGTTGCAATGATCTGTGTGAGGATTTAAAGGGGCTGTGCAGCCTTTACCGTGTAAATAATGCAGTGGCCGACTGTTTTTCTGCGTCTTGGCGGTCGCCGATGACGTGAAACGTACATTAGCCCCATTTTAAAGGGGATGTCTGAACGCGGATGTGTTGTTTTCAACGACGTTTTTCTGTCTTCTTCCTCCAACTGACTGCGGTTGTTTTTGTAACCGGGATTCGGTGACTTTATGAAAAATCACTGTAACAGTCCTATGATATTCCTACCGGGACACGAATGTGTCTGTGGCGCTTACATAAGGAGTTTGTAACCATACCTATACTATTCCTGTAATATAATTACACGTTTTGAAATGTGTTTATTTTGCACAATCGTTCTACAAAACAGAATACACGAGTCTTGAGGAAATGGTGTGGGTGAGATTACAAAAACGACAACCTAGAGGCTTGTGAGGGTATGTCACCTAAATAGCAACAGACAAAAGGGAGCAATAATAAAGTAATTAACGTCTGTATCTACGTTTGTAGATAAACAAAGACATGATAAGTAAAATAAAAAGTTGTATTTATTATATATTATTATTTCATTATTTTTCATCGGGGAATGCCCACGTTTCTCTAGCCTCTAAAAGCCTGGAATAAACTGTTATGCAATACAAAAACTGCAAGTCTGATATCACTAGAGCTCTGTCTGAGCCCTCTGGTGTCGGTTGTACAACACACAGATTTGAAGATTTACACTCTCACACACACACACACCATGTACGAACATGATCCTTCTGGAGGCATTTATGTCTGAGACCACTTTGTAGAGAGAGAGAGAGAGAGAGAGAGAGACAATGAAATAGGGGATTATATATACATTAGCATTTATTTGTTTTAGTCATTAGTATAAAAGCATATACATGCACTCTTTTTACAAGAGCTTGTTCACGCACTCTAGGCTAATTCTGATCTTTATGTAACTAGTTGTTACAAGAGAGGACAGAGAATAAAAGATTGTGACAACATGGGTGTGACCATTACCATCGGGATTCCCAGGCCCTGACAGGCATGTCGGCTCATGCAGTCAGAGATGACACTTTGAACCCCCTGAATGCGAGAGGAACTTTGTGACTAAGCAGCTTGTGGGACGTTGGGCGTTTCAATATCAACACAATCAACACACTGTTGATTGTGTATTCTACTTGATTGTGTTGATATTGAAACGCCCAACGTCCCACAAGCTGCTGTCTTTTTCTTGCTCTCTATCAACGCGCACACACAATTGCTAGACATAGGAGACCCAGCTCTCTTTGTTATTGTGGCGGAACAAGAGCTGCATATGCTACTGGACCGTTTGGTTTTGGAGAGGAAAGGAGAAAGCGGAGCCCTCGGGGCCCAGGTACACTATGACAGCAATTAAGCTCCCAACAAGAGAAACCAGGAACTAAGACGGCGCTCGGGGACAAGTGATCGTTGGGTGGGCCACCTGAGTTTGCTTGGAGCCTGTGTGTCTTTTACGTTACCCTTTTCTTTTTTTAAAAGACGGTCGTGTCCGGAGAGACTTACAGTTATTGCGACAGTAGAATACGTTTGAATTCGTAGCCTGCCAACCAAACAAGGAACCTATGAAGCCACAGCACTCGGACAATAGATGTATTCCTGTGTCCCGGGAATATAAATTTACATTGTATTGGAGAAGTAATGTAAACGATTGCTGTGCATTTTCCCCAATACTGTTGATAAATGTCAAGTCCCACACAGTGAAAGCCACAAAGTGAAATTTTATAGCTAATAAATAGTTTGTCAGATGGATTTATCACAACTTTCTCACCCCATTGTAACACATGTTGAGTTCCTCCACCTGCTAAAAAATAATATTATAAAATGTTTATTTTTATTTTTTAAAGGCATTCATAGCTTCGAAGCACAGTATATGTAAAACTGTCACGACTAACTATCACGATTGTTCGTTTCTGCATCAGGACAATGCCCAAACTTACAATTTTAGCATTGAAATCCTCCTAAAACATGGTAGTGACGGCCCTTTTTCTTTGGTTCAGGATGAACTTGTTTAGGGTAGCACTACTACTCGACGGACGCTTTTATCCAAATCGACGTGATATAATGCCGTGCATCTTTTCGGATGAAAGAAATGAACCCGTGCTCTGCTCTGTCCACTTGAGCTGGACGTTGGAGGTATTGCAGTGGATTGACAATGATATAATGTCACACTGGAAATAGGAGGGGGCGGGTTATCGGTGTGAGGATATACTGTATCATAAAGTCTGCAACGGAGGCTATCAGTCTCGTTCTACCTTCTTTTTTTTCTGCCTCTCTTATTTCCCTATTGAGGACTTCCTTGTTAGTTAATTTGTGATAACGTGGATAATCCAGAGATGGGATTGTTTTTTTTTTTTTACTGCCTTAGTACTATTGATTTGTCCCTTGCACCTCTTACATTGTGGCTGCTGGTAATGTTGGTGATAAATTAAAAGCTCTCCCTGTCCCCCCCTTTTAATCTTCTTTTACGGTCCTTCACCCCCCTGTCTTTCCGTCCCTCATTCTCTCCTTCCAACAGCCAGCTTGACATTTGGAGCCTTCTTTATTTGACAGCTACAGGCGTTCCTCCTCGGGGAGCGGGAGGTGTTTATGTCCTCCGGGGTATTCCTGCCCGCTGTCCTTGTTGAGTCCGGGCCACAGGGCTGGTTATCGTGGCCAGTGTTTTACTGCCAACGGTACTTCTGATACCTGCACTCGTGAAAAATGCCCATAAACTTAACTAGTAGAGCGCTTCAGATCCCACTGCTTTGACCCTTGCACTCCTTACTATTGAATGCTTGTAACTTTTTGGTTATCCAAGAATGTGAGATTGTTCTGCTGTTGTAGTCACGTTGGATAAGACAGGTCAGCTAATGTCTAAAAGACAAAAGTCAGTGTAAATAGAGTCCCAACGTTTCAAAACTATTTCGATCCTTCCAATGTCCATGGGTAATGTTTTTCATGACCTATTCCCAGGGACAGACTTGGTGGGGTTGTGTTGCAAAACAGAGTGAAATCTCACCGGGAAACGCGGTATTCCGTCTAGGGTGTCCCTTTCACCCTGCCGCCACGTCACCCCTCCCCTCATTCCAAATGTGCGGGTGTGCTGCGCTCAAAGAGTTCAGCTGTCGCTTGACCTATCTATCATGTGGGTGTGAGTTATTTCGCTGTTTTTCCATCATGTTTTAGATGGTGGTTGTTGGTCGATGGTGAGCATTTGAACGGCGTCGAAATTGAAGACATCTCTGCTTTTTATAGATGGCGTATGTCACTGTCAGTAAGTGACAGGAAAGGGAGAGGCTAAACCGTACAACAGTCATGGGTCGTTTTTGCATCTACAATGTCCAGAGCGTGGGATGTGTGCCGTAGTCTTCCGAACTACCAAGACACTGCTGACCATTTATTATAGTAAATAATAATACACTTTATTTATATAGCACTTGTCAAAACGCAGATACAAAGTGCTTCCGAAAACAGAAAAATGCGTACAAGTTGGCATTTGGTCCATCGTTGTTGCAGTGTCCTTCAGCAAGACGCTGAACCCCTACTGTCTGTGTCTCAGAAGGATACGCAAAGAATCTAATTCCTAATTACACAGTTTGTAATATGTCGATTCAGTGCTCTACATTCCTAATTTCGTAAACAAAATTGCTAAATGCAGCGTGTGTCGTATTCTTGGGATGGACAAATGACAACGTTCCTTCGGGGACGACAACTAAACGATAAAAATGGAACCGGAGAAGAAAAATGGCTTTGACCTCACAGCCCCGGAAGCTGTGTGGCTTTTGTTTTGCGTACATCCACACTATCCGTTTAGGACACGTTGACACCCTTGATCCCCCTTTCAGCCTGTAACTCGGCAACGCAACCGCAACAGCAGCTCTCACACACACACACACTCACTCAGACAAGGGTTAGGTATGGAGTAGGAGTGCTCTGACTCTCTCACACACACAAGCACACATGTGCACAGAAACGCAGAAGAGCTGGCTGGATTACTAGGTTTGTCTTTGCACAGTTTCCAGTTCCCCCTGAGAAGACAACCTGTTCTGGACTTGTACCGTTTGCATTAGTGTAAATGCCCCTTCCTGTAACATGCGTCATTTACTGCGTACACAAATAGGGCTATATAAATAAAACATGATTGATTGACAAACACCTGTTGTCTTTTTTTCCAACCTTTCTCCTAGAAAGATTCGCTGAGCACGCTTGCACTTGTCCGCAACACCCTGCTTGACATTTATACAGTCACAGCTACGAATGTTGTAAGACAGCAGTCGAGACGCTGTCGAGGCCCCTGTATGTGCCGTCCAATCGGTTTGGCACTCACCTCTGTCACCTGGTGGCCCTTAGAGGAGCCTGGTGGGAACGCCTCCGCTAGCCATAGCCACGATCCCATTAGGGCACATAAGGGAGGCTATATGAAAGCTGAGTTAGGATTAGTCGACTGACTCTAGATGCAGTGATGGGACGGGTACAGTAGGGGATGGAGGGACGGTGGATGTCACCATCTGTCGCACAAGCTGTTTCCCTCTTCCGTGCACACAGGTGCTTTGCTGTGTGTTGTGGAATAATTGTTGCACTGACAACAGTGGTAGCAAAGGCAGCCTGCTGGTCAGAGAGACATCAAGCCAGTCATATGCAAAAGGTTTCAGGTTTGATCCTCACAACATCAATGTCCTTGAGCAAGAACGCTGTGTCCCCGTGCTCCGACCCTTCTGGTGTAAGCGCTGTATGTTTGAGGGATGTGCAAAGAAACACATTTCCAGTTACACCTAATATGGCAATTGATCAAACCTTCCCCACAGAAAAAGGTCTCAGAGCCATGACTAAATGGACCATTGAAGGGATTGCATCAGAGTACTATTTCAGTGGCTTGGCTTGCATTAGGTGTTATTGTTCTGATCCGCTTTCTGTCACAAATTGTGATTATATGTTGGTTGTGCTTGTGTCTGTGTTGTGGTTGCTATGTGGATACTGCCAGAAACCGCAGACACAGGCATATCTGATCCGTGCGTATCAGTGTACACTGCAACTGTAGTGTAATTCAAGCTCAGCACGCCGCTTAGGGGAGCACAGAGAGGATTTGAGTCTTTCACGCTTGGTTTACCTGCATTGTTTACCGGGGTCAAATTGTGTTGGAACCCCTTCAACAACAAAAAAAGGCTTTGATCGAGCTTCATCACTGGACTGGAAAGTATCCTGCAAATCCTCTAAAAGTATCTGAAAGGTTGACAAATAGTTGAAGCCACCAATAATCCGTTTGTTCTAGTTTGAGTCAGCTAACTTACTGTTTAATCCAAACCTCTGTTACTCAGGATCATGTTTGACATTTGCATTGATACCAAGAATTAAAAATAGCAATATGAATAAAGTAAGCCTGACCATTTTTGAGTGTGGACCATTTTTCTCAGATGGCCGCACTCCACCAGTTCCATGCACTTATTTCACACAGAAGGCTGTTTGTTCCAAACCTCAAGTCAGGATGAAACATTGATTTATTGCATGAGGACTGTGGTAGATTTAGGATCCCCTTCAGCAACGTGTCACAAGTCAGCCTCTTGAGATTCAAGTGCCAAGTCAAAAGTCAACAAGTGACCAGCGACCCGACCTATTGCCTTCCCCATTTCTGGCATTGTGTTGCCAATTGCTGCTGTAACGCCTGAATCTCCCCTAGGGGATCAATAAAGTGCATCTAATCTAAAAGGGTCAAGGGTCAGGGCTCAGGGTTCCAGTGTGTCAATTCCAATGACAAGAGGAATGAACTCGTATTGAGGCAAATCTGAATGTACAAATTGGTGAGGCTTTCCCGATCTTGACGTCGGGGTCGACCACGCACTGATTTAAATGCTCTACATTTCCTAAAGTTAGTGTTTTCTTTCTTTGACAGGTCTTGCTGGTCAGCAGCAGTCGGCACCCGGACCAGTGGATCGTCCCTGGAGGAGGGATGGAGCCGGAAGAGGAGCCGTGTGGCGCCGCAGTGCGGGAGGTGTTTGAGGAGGTGAATATACCGTATTTATGAATGAATGACGAAATTAATTGACTTTTGAATGGGAAGTCTTATTCAGTTTTTGTCTATGAAAATGAGCACTTTGTGAAGTTTAGTAGTGACGGTAGAAGTCTGCTCCCCACAATGCAGCAGCGCAGCATGCATATAAAATGATGGATAACTGTATATGTACACGGCCACAGTATCCAGTGTACCGAATGCAGCGAGGGTGACGGCTATTTCAAAAGAAATCCTTTTCTACAGAGGAATCCTCATTACTTTAAGGCGAGTCCCAGACATCTTGTCAATAGACGAAGGACCGGTTAGGGAAATTCCATGTTTGAAGAGTTTAAAGAATTCAGCCATCAGACCATTGCTAGGAGAACCAACGGGGGCAAAATGCTGCTGTGAGGTAAAAAAACAACAACATATATATACAAAAGTATAATCTACACAGGTCTCTCTAACCATTATTCCACACTGTCACCTAACCTTTTGAAAACACGTACGCCTGAAGTTACACATACGAGTCTCTCAAGCCGCTATGCAATCGTTCAATTCCAGTAAAAACATGACAAAACCCCCCAAATTGAAGTTGCGAGGTTTACCCACGTCACCGGTCTAAACTTGGCTCCCCCGCTGGATTCCTGTGTGTCCACCGGGCCCTGCAGCCCGGCCCGCTGGACACATCAGTGGGACACGGTGACACTTGCGAAGCATGCTGAGAAGGGGAAAGGACAGATCCATATGTCCTGACAAAGTCATTTCATTGCTGTGAAGTAGCTATGAATCAATTAAATAACTATTGCGTGTTATGACGCTTTACAGTACAAGGGAAAGTTACGTTTTAGTCGTATTTATGCAGCTGGGTTTCCAAATCGATATACGAACGCAGTTGTACACTTTAAAATGTTGAAATGTAATACAATTAGCATTGCTTTGGGCTCTGCATTCCCCTCTAACACCGCCGGTCAAAACTCAGTCAACGACAAATTATTTTGTCATGTCCACTTTGGAAACCCTGTACGCCAGAGGCAGTTGTTTTTTAAAACGTGCTTCCTATTTCCGTTCCCTGTTTAGGCCGGTGTGAAGGGCAAGCTGGGACGCCTGCTTGGTGTATTTGAGGTAAGCGGTTAATTATCTCATGAGTCTCTCTTACATTGTATGTATAACGGAGCATAGATCCTAGGTCATGAAACTCACTCAACTCACTCAACACACAAATAGCCATATAAACCTTGAACTCAGGAAAGAAAATTGAAAAAAGCCAAGTTACAGTTTGGGTTCTTGTTTTGTGTTGACATGTAGAATGCAGCTTCTGGGGAATTTTTTAAAATATATATATATATATATATCTCAATTGAATTCTTGTTTGTTCTTTTCATGTTTCTGCCTTTTTGGTACTGCTTGTAATACCAAAACCAAAAAAAATCAACAATCCAACAGATGAGGAAATCGGAATCAAAATAACTTCAATCGCCAGGTACAATAAGTGTACAGGAATTTGACATCGGTGTAGACGCATTAACACCTTGCAGAGCTTTGCCGCACATGCCGACACACACGGTACAAAGACAACAGGACCTCGCATACAAATTCCGTGAACAGGTAAAACAGAATTGAGACGGACGTGCAAATCTTTTGGAGTCCAAACATCCCACCACAGTGCTTATTGCATTTACCCACGTTTATGTCAATGTGTCGTCATTAAATACTCAAAATTCCTTTCCCTCTGATCCCTAAAGCAAAACCAAGACCGTAAACACCGGACGTACGTGTACGTGTTGACCGTCACCGAAACACTGGAGGCCTGGGAAGATTCTGTCAACATAGGTACAACAAATGTTTTCACCATGTTCGTTCTTCACCCTCTCTTAAATGAATGCGTGTGTGTGTGTGCGCCTATATGTGCTCTGCTGGACGCGTATGTATGTGTTGTGGTGTATATGCGTCTGTGCTTCTATGTGTATGCCAGTGTACTCCATGGGGTCTATATAGGCATTTGGGTATGCAGTTCAAACGCGTGCCTATAAATCTGGGCCTCCCGTCTTAGCTGCAGTAGTTCTTAGCTGTAATTCAGTAGGCAGCATATTGCAGCTGTCATTAGCGTGGATGCCAGTATCCAGGGTTACTTTATGGGGCGTCCAGTGGGAAGCATCCTCTGCCAGCTACTGCAAGTTTGAACTTGCTGCATTGGCTCTTTGGTTGTTTTCATATCCACAAGGGAAGCTTGAATTTATGAGTTCCTCCTCTTCGAGTCTTTGTTTTGAGTGTTAACTAGTGTATACATGTATTTTAATTAATTAATCAACTATGCCCCTTATTTTTTTAATATTCTGTTCAAACTTTTGATCTACTGTACATACCTGTTTTTCTGTGCTGTCTTTTATGAGCAGTGCCTGAATTTGTGTGTGTGTGTGTGCACGCATATGTCAGTGGTCATTATGAACAGTGAAATTCTTACGAAATGGCAAGCAACAACTACGTATTAGGCATAAAAAGGCATATGTATTTGTGTTTGCATATACTTATGCCTGCATTTATGTGTATGGTCATAGATGCAGTATATACTTTCCCCTGTTAATTAGTCTTGTTAACTAGACGGACCGATTAGCAGAAGGCAACGTGCAAGACACTGCCCCTTGTGGTGAATTGCTGTATAATATTTAATTCCTGCTTTGGATCTGGACCGGTGTATGATGAAAGAAGTCTCCTACTTTCTGTGTATTATTAGTTTCTGTATAACAACTCCAAATTTACTGAATATGTATTTTATGGGGGGGGGGGTATGAGGGAAGTGTAATCTTAAAAGTTCCCAGTAACTCACAACATGGTACTCTGTCTCCCTCTGCAGGTCGTAAGCGGGAGTGGTTCACCGTGGAGGAAGCCATCAAGGTGTTGCAGAGCCACAAGCCCGTCCACGCCGAGTATCTCCGGAGGCTCCAGCTCAGCTGCTCCCCCACCAACGGAAACTCCTTACTCCCAGGCCCGCCAGCAAATGACAACTACCCCCATTACAGCGCCACCGCCCCCTCAACGGGCAGCGTTTTGGGGTCCTCCCGCAGATAGGACTGCCCCTAACCCCCCCTGTCCTGTCCACCTCCAAACCTGGACGTCCCGCTGAAAGTCTGTACAGTCTACGCCCTTGCATGAATCTATGACTTATCAGAGTTACGGCTCACATGTATGTAAAATTCCTAGTCTTGGCCCCAGGACAGACCAAAGCCATTGCCGGAACTGTGTTGATGACTCGTGTAACGGAGTTGGAGAAGTTGGTTACGGTCACATATGTCCTTGATTTAGCGGGTTCGGTAGCGCAGCCAGCTACCATGCTGGCAAACACAGGACTGATGAGCTCAAGATTGGGCAGAGGAAGCGGGCATGAAGGAAAGCCTTACAGAAATGTTGTATGAATGTTCTATTTGGGTTTGTTTTTCATAATCCCTTCTTTTTTTTTGGTAGAGTGGTTATATCATCTGGTAAATTTAAATTGATTCACCCCAAAATAAGTTATTATTTCAGTAACCCATGGTGATATGGTATATATATCATATCATGCTAGATGGCTTTAACATAAAAAGGACACCAGAGCATTGGCCTGTGTCACTGATCTCTATTTAATTGTATTTAGCCGTTTTCCTCTTCACCAAGTAATCATTAATTGTGTTTTCTGGAGATGAAGAGTTGGTAGTTCTAAAATTAAATATCCACCACCTGAAATAATTGACACGCCCGCCCTACAAAATGAATGCCGGCATGAAAGTCAAGTCATAATTGAATATAACTGAAGTTATAACATGTAAAAGGATCCGCTAACCTACACGGTCAACATATTGAGCCCTAACCACCAGGTGGCACTTTCCCCCCCAAAATGGATATACGGTATAATGTTTTGGAACAAGGTCTTCACATGAAATAAACAAGAGATCAGCTCATTTTAGGAGTGAGTGGTCCAAAGTGGCCATGATAGGAATCCCTGGAGTGTCCTATGCTGTTGAAAGAACAGGTATAGGTGCAAAGTACATATATTTGCCTTAAAGTTGCATGTACTGCCTTGAACCAGGGTTGGGGTCAATACAGTGAATTCAGGAAGTGGATTTTCTTCCAAATCCCAAACGTTGATTTAAATAAATGATTCTCTTTATAAAGATTCATATACCTTACCTTGAATAAAATATGATCATTATGACTAAGCAATGTTTGGCAGTTTTGAATTAACCATGTGTAGCTGTACATGGCACACTGCCAGAGTTAGGAGTTCTCATCCCACCAGATAACCTGATTGATTTTCTTTTTTTAAGTGCATTGGCTTCAACCCGGATTTGTACAGTTATGATTTGTATTTGTTCAAGCTCGCTTCTCTAACTTGAGAGCTGCCGCTGGCCAAAGTCAGGAGTCTGGCGCTCATCAGTCCCTGAAATGTCTTACTGTCGTCCCAAGGCTATCCGACATCCAACCCTGTGCCCACACTCCTACGTTGACGGGTGAATGAAGACCGACGCCTAAACATTGGACAATGATTTGTAAATGGCTTTGAAGAGAAACATTGAAATGTGAATTTCTCTTCATATTTTATATTTTTCTTCTTCTTTTTTTTTTAAACAATGTACAAATAACAGAAAAAGAAATGTGTAAAAAAAACAAAATTCCTCTTCTGTATGTATATTTGTATTACTGGCAATTAATGTGCCACAGGTTGAGGGTGTGAAGATTGGTTGTTTTGTGTGTTTAAAGGGAGGTGACTGCATTTTAAAGTCATGCTCTGGTGAAGTACATGCTCTGATGTCCACGAGTTTCATTTAAAAATGAAATATCCATTTGACAAAACCGCCACGTGGTCTTATCAAATGATCGGCGGCACAAAACAAAAAAACTGCTATGGTCGTTTTTTAAAGGATAGCGGGTAACAAATGTACGGTTGGCAAAATGATAACACTACAGACTGGATCTTTAAAACATTTAGAGTTCATGTATTGGGGTTTTTTGTACAAAATATAGCATTTTGGAAATGAGCTTGTCATGTGCTACTGGGCACATAAGACCTAGTATCTAGTTTTAGTCACTAAATATAAATATAATGTGATGAAGTTCATGAATTCGTTTCCAAGACGGACCTAAAACATTTCGGAAATAAAACAAAATTAAATATAAATAAAAGGTCAGGATGAAAGAGAATGAAATGTGAAACGTAGGCTACCATACATGGACAATAGAGAAGTGTGTTATTCAAACTGACAATCAGAGGAATTAAGAAAACACACATGGTCATTTGTTTGAAGGATAAAGTAAGAAATTTTCTCTCTCTCTCTCTCTCTCTCTCTCTCTCTCTCTCTCTCCCCCCCCCCCCCCTCTCCCCCC
>OMOT01012756.1:4586-15650 GCA_900312575.1 Acanthochaenus luetkenii | reverse complement strand
CCATGTGTAGAAACATGGTTCAGACACCAACATAAATCAATCTGGTTTCTATTCACTCCACCCAAAGATTACCCTGCAGTCTGTTTGCATTCCATTGATGACAGAGCAGCCAGAGTCCGCATTCCACACTAGATGTCCTGTGTAACTCGTCAGCGCGGCCCTTAATCCTGAAGACGAAGATTTGCTGCAGCAGTATTAGTATGAAGAGGCCCTCTTATCATTTGTAGTTTGGCTGGCTAGGAGGTGAGAGGTAGTGCTGATGAGAGGGATAAGATAAGAGATGATTATTCAGAGAGGAAGTGGAAGTACTTTGGTCACTTCCTCATCAGCTGTCCGGGTAGCTGGAACTGGGTACTGCTGTTGAGATGGAGAGGGACTACCCATTAGCTACGCCCTTTCTGAGTGTCCTATGATACCAGGTAGCCTTTGTTACAGATTATATCACAGTATAGCAATTGTATGCCTCATGCAGTTTAATTACTAATTGGTGATGCTGGCACTTGGTGTTTTCAGGAAAACAAGCAGTTTGATCCATCAGACATGCCTCTTTATATTATATTAGTTTGATCAACCTGTGTCTCATTTACTGTAATACTGCATGGGCCACAATTTTTGCTACCAGCCCTCAATGATTACTCCTAGTGCAGAAAAAGTTTCTAAGACAATTTACACAAACATTTTCTAAGACATAAAACAACGTAGATTCACAACTGCATGGATGCAATACCAGACATTCAGACTGTCTACACTCTCCTCACCTCTCACACCTGCTATTGGCAGTTTACAAAGCTTGTCTGATGGATCCAACTGCCAAGCATGTTATGACAACAAGTTGGGGTAGAATTGACTGTCTAGCATTGACTGGCTACCCACTTATTCACAGAAGTCATCGTAAATGTTATCTGGCTTCCACACTGAGAGGACTAAAGACAGGAAAGGGGATGACATGTTAGATAATGTATTGCTAGGTAATCTGTAGCCTAATGGTCACTTGCTTGTGTTTCAAGGCAGCGATGCGGCGCAGATTCATCATTATTGACATAATCTCTATGAATGTCAGTTTTAGAATAAAGAATGAAGGAAGTGAAGGACGAGTGTCAGGCTGCAGTGTTTCCAAAAATAAAATCCTTTTCAGCCACTTGGCCTCCTTAAATTCAGTCCATGGCAAATCTAGCCAGCTCAACTACTTACCTTGGTCAGCAGGTACCACTGTAACAACGTCTCTCTGGCACCCTAAGCAAGCCTCGGACTACCTTCAGCTTACAAACAAACTCCAGTGATGCAGATGCCCTACACTTAACTACTCTAATCTGTTTATAAGTGAGAGGTGGAATTGATTGATGCGAGACGCAATTATATTATGCGAGTGAACACATCCCTTTATCAAGACTACGATCGTGATAAAGTATCTGTGAATCCAATCGTGACCTGACCCGTTTGTTATGTCCACTTACGTTTTGAGGTTGTTATTGGTGCCGTGCTGTGAGGTTAGAAACAGAGAGGACTTGTTTTCTCCCTGCCAGTGTTTTAATTAACAAGATGTTAGGGTGGCCCCGGGCGGCCCTAATATCCAGCTGAGAGTGTTAAAGCAGATGTCCCGCTGTACCCCAAGCTGTTTATCGGTTTACTAACAAGTACTTCACCTTGATACTTCAGACTTTCACTTTATTATTTATTGTACAGTATATTAAGCTAAATTGTGTGCAAGTACAAAATGAAATGCCAGAAGGGCAGAAAGGCTGATTAGATGTTTGAACTGTTTGATATTTCTGTACATCTCTGTTGCTTTGCTGTAATTCTGTTGGATACTTGCTTCACCCAAGATTCAACTCTGTGATCTATGGGGACATTTGGCATGATTTCACGTGGGCTTTGTTTGGGAAAATAATTGAGATTTGACTGACACTTAAAACTGTCCACATGTTAATCAAATTTGCTTTGTGTTGCAGTTACATGGTGTTGCGGAAGGACGTTCGCGAGATGAACAGCGATTCTCCTCCTAAAGCTGACGCAGGGCTCAAACCAGGTGAGTTGACGCTGCAGGGCTGAAAGAACTGGAGCATAGAGCGTCGCTAGTCACCTACATCTATGTGTTGGGTCTCTGTGTGGACACGCTCAGTAGAGAGTGCTTGCACAGCGGGTTGCAGGGAGGCAGACTGAAGAAAGAGAAGTGTTGTATTTCGTTCTGGGGAATGCAATGGTAAAGGGCTCCTGTCACTGTGGAGTCCATTTTTAGTTTGAAGTCCTTATTTATATAGTGCCCACATTGTCTGCTCCATAGCTCTTACTCTCTCATAATTACAGTTTGAAAACTTGTTTTATTATCAGCCTATTGGTATTCACAGGTGGTTGACTCACAACTGTGACATTTCATGCATTGTAAAAGCATAAAGAAAGCGTCTGCCATGGTGGTTAGATGCCACTTAAACCCACCTGCAACAGTGTGGCTGAATGCTTCTGCTGTTGCAAGCCACTGCAGATACTCCTCACAGATCGTTTAGGCTGCATTCTTCCATGGTTGTTCTTGTCAACATGTTTTGATATACCGGTAGTCCTATTTTTTCTTGAGTTCCTGTTCTGTTCAGAGTGTAGTAGTGGCACCGAAACTATGATCAGATTTAGCACTTGTCTGATTCTGCTATGGTTTCTTTCAGTTTCATTCACTGCTTCATTGCTCCATTGCTGGGCCAGCACGCATGCACACGCCTGCACTCTCACACACACAAACATGCGCACCCAACTTCCTGCTTCTCTCCAAACACCCAGTGACAGGGTTTGTGTGGTTGGTTTCAAGCCACATCGCCCCCAAAAAAGGAGTTTTGAATTTAGAATGTGTTGTCCATTGTTTTCATTTGTTTCATGTATGACATTGTACTAGCTTTTATATTACATGCGCAATATGCAAAAAGAAGTCAGCAAAAATAATCATAATTAATGTCTTATCTCTATTCATGTAATATGACATTTCTTTTAATTTCTAGAAAGCTGTGAATCTCCTGTTTCTTTTGGTATACACCATGGCACATATGAGTTTAGCAACCCTCCTCACCCTCCACACACGATGCTGCTGTACTTATTATAACCCACTATTTATGAAACGCTTTATGGACTTGCATCCCAGGACTAAGACTGAATTAATTGATTTCATAGACATATTGCTCCCTGTACTCGGTAAACTGGTGGAGAGGATAGTCCATTCACAAATGCAAGATTACTTTGACTGTAATGGTTTAAATACGAGATTTCAGATGCTTATAGACACAACTATACCACTTTTTCCGCCCTTGCACAAATGACAGACGACTGGTTAAAGGAGATGGATTTTAGTGCAGCTATCTTAGACCACTCCTGTATTCCATCTTTACAAATGACTTACCATTTGTTTTGTGTAAAGCAAGTGTACTAAAGACAATTCTACACTGTGTTATGCAGCAACAACTCAACAAAGTTTTACCTTCCGAGCTAAATTTGGTCTTTCATTGGATAAAACTAAATAAGTTGGCACTAAAAGTCTCAAAGACCAGATCCACTATTGTGGTATCTAGTCATAAACTGTCATCTATGCCTAAATTAAGTCTGTACTTGTCTTGTGAACCTATACAACAGTTGGATAAAGTAAAATTACACGGTGTAACAATAGTTAGTCGACTATCAAGGGTAGAACACATCGACACGCCTGTTTGGAAAATGGGCAACGGCATCTCCGTGGCAAGAAAATGCCTTCCTTGTGTCCCAGCACACATCTTGGGGCAAGTAGTTAAATCTTTAATGTTATGCCACCTGGACTATTGCTCACCTGTATGGTCCTCTGCATCAAATGGTGTACTGAGGAAACTACCTTGCCCAGAACAGAGTTGCTGGACTGGTCTTACATTGCCCCATAAGAACAAACACTGACAGCATGCATCGTAAACTCTTATGGTTACCAGTAGAGAAAAGGCTTGCCGTAAGCACCGTCACATTCTTCAGCAATAGCATTTATTCCACTAAACACATTATCCGTCAAATTATCGAATGTAGTAACGTTCACAGTCATTTCACTAGAACAGCAGGTGATTACCAAATCATGTTTACCGTGCCCAAAATCGAATGCCTTAAAGAAGACAGTCATTTACCGTGCTGTCAATCATTGGAATAACTGCCCCCTTTACATAACGTCAGTCTAATAGCAAATCCTCATTCAAATACCATTTAAGAATGTATTTCATTAGCAGCTGATCAACAGTCCAGTGTTGGTTATGTGTAATGTCTTGTTACTGGGTAAGCAGAGTAATACAATGAATGTACATCGGAATAAATGTTATGAAATGAAAGAATTGAATGTCTACTTTTCTTTTCTTTCTTTCTTTTTTATTTTGCGTAAAGCAATTAGTGGTGCACATGTGATGAGCATAACGTAACACAAATGTGATGATGTACATTTATATGATGTACTGGATTTCAGACCCCAGGAAGACTAGCTGGTGCCATTGGCATCAGCTAATGGGCATCCTTTTAATAAACAATATTGCACAATACCTAAGACACATGGTTCATTGTGCTAAGTTACCACTCCAGTACCCAGTTTTCTGATACGATGCATAAGTAGCCCTTATCCGGTGTGGTAAATATGTAACAACTGAGTTTAATGTGTGTGTGTGTGTGCGCGTGTGTGACAGCACTGGATGCAGCCTTGGAGTTCCAGCAGCAGTTGGCAGTGCCCAGCACCTGGAGGACAGAGGTGAAAGAGGAGAGCTCTAGTAGTGAGGAAGATGATGAGGAAGAGGAGGAACAGGAAGAAAATGCCAGCAGTGAAGAGGAGGAGGTAGTGTTAGAACCGTGCACATGCTCTGTCCCTCAAACCTCTGAGTAAAATGATACCCAATCCCAGCCGAAATCTGAACAGCCTCGTCCCTTAGTCAAACCCCAAAATGTTGTACTTCCTATTTCCTGTCTGCAGGAGGAAGTGGAGCCATTCCCAGAAGAAAGGGAGAACTTCCTGCAGCAGCTGTATAAGTTCATGGAGGATAGAGGTGAGCCCAGACTACAATCAATACATCTCTGTTTCCTGGGTATCTGTGGGTCCTCATGAACCCTGGAAATATCTTAAGTTTAAAAATAATAAAAATGTCTTAGTACATTAATTACAGGGCTTGTTTTTTCACCATGTAATGCTGGTTTATTTTTTCATTTAGTTTGGTTTTGATGCAGCTATAAAATTACATGGTGGTATTGACAGATTCTTGTAAAATAAAGCAAATAAAGTATGGCAAGTTCCATAAATTGTGTAGTTTCACCAAAAGATGTGAATGGGACCGGCAGTAGTCAGTTTTATTTTCTCGTATTTCATTACATACACTTCCATTTGGTCGCATTAGTTTTGACCCACATGCATGTCCACTGCAGAACATGGTTAATACAATAGAAACACAATTTCCCTAAAAAAGTAATTTGTTGGTTTTATTCTTATACTGCTTCCATTATCTTGTTTCATAACTTTCATTAGCTATGTCCAGTCGAAAACAGTTTGTTTTTGCCAGCTTTTAGTTTTATTTTGGTTGTGAAATTGGTCTTAAATCTAATTCCGTGTTGCTTAAAAAAAGTCTTAAAGGAATGCTTTACCCTAAATCAAGTTACATTTGGATTAAAATGGCATTTGCGTCCCATTTATAAAAAATGTATTATTATAATCAGGGTCCGAAATTAACACCCGCCAAGCGCCAAATGCGGGTGGCTTTTTTTGCTTGTGGCGAAACGAAATGACTGTTTCAATACTAATATTGTGTGTTAATTATAAATGAATACAGCCCTTTATATACATTCACAAGTGAATTCCAATCTTCAGACACGAGCCGGTGCGGTAAAAGTAGACCAGGGGCCTCACTTATCAAGCATCTTAGAATAGGAGTGCTGATCTGGGACCAGATTGGCTTTTAAGTCACAGCGAACAGTGTAAGGTCATGTGACTTACCCACTAATCCTAGATCAGTACTCCTATTCTAAGATGCTTGATAAGTGAGGCCCCAGGCGCGTATATTTAGTGGAGCGGGGAAGAGCCATCAGGGTTATTATTTTTCTGCACTGTTACCTCCTCCAGATCTGGCTAGTGTGGCAACATCTAGTCTCTCTCTTGGCAGGACATTTATTACTTCCGTGACAGTAGTGCAAAGAACACCAATAGTATAAGGAAAGTGTAAAGCATTTCACTGGATTGTCTGGCTTCAGTAGCTCTACCGACCGCGACCGCTAAACACAGACTTTCTCTGCATGTAGGAAAAACACGGGAAACCATGGCTGCTCTCACTACCCAGAATGCAACACTCTTAAACCAACAGGCCCAATTTCCAGCACTGTTTCACTGTCCTATACACTTATTATCAATACAATTATTTTTCACTTACGAACTGCTCTGACCACTGTTTTTATTCACTACCATAATGTGTTATTATTCAGATTAAATGTATAAATGATACGCAACACAAAAACACTGTGTATATACAGTACCAGTCAAAAGTTTGGAAACAAATTTGTATGATTAAAAATGCTTTAAACTGTATAAAAGTGTCTATAAACACTTCCTATTTCATATGCTATGTGTGCTTATATAAGCAGATAATTATAAGTGAAGTGCATTCAAATGTTTACTCTTTTTTTGGGGTACTGCATGTGGTGACATTTATGTAGGATTAGATGCCATGCATTTTTAAATATGGTGGGTGATCTTTATTAATTTTTTTAAACATGAACAATTCTACAGGTCCTGGATCATCTGTTAAGATAGATGTCATCATGAACTCCAGTACATACCAAGATATTGAAATGACAAAACAATGCACTACCAATGAGCTTACAATTTTCAGTAAAAAATTTAACTTTTGAATGCAATTCATTTATGATTATCTGCTTATATAAGTACACATATCATATAATGAAATAGAAAGTTTATACAGTGTAAAGCATTTTTAATCATGAAAAAACTGGTTTAAGCTGGTGTTTCCAAACTTTTGACTGGTACTGTACATTTCATTTTTGGCTGGTAAAAGAAAAGTTTTGCGGGTAGAATTTAGTAACACAATATGCACAATTGCCACTTACAAAACCTGACTCAGTTAAATAACTTTCCAGCAGATTTCTAACTAAAGAAACTGTACACTAGATCTATGTCTATTGTCTCAACCCACTCCATGTTTCTCTTCTTCAGGAACTCCAATCAACAAGCGGCCTGTACTGGGCTACAGGAACCTCAACCTCTTCAAGCTCTACAGGCTAGTGCACAAACTGGGAGGCTTTGACAACGTGAGTGCCATGGCTGCATCTTGTTCATGTAGTTTAATATTGGTCACAATTTTCCTTTTTGATGCTGAATGACTCTGGAACCATCTTCCTCTCTCGCCATGTTTGAACAGATTGAGAGCGGCTCAGTTTGGAAGCAAGTCTATCAAGATCTGGGAATCCCTGTGCTCAATTCAGCTGCTGGCTACAATGTAAAATGTGCTTATCGCAAGTATGTACCGACTACCTCCACGTCTCCTTATAGCTTTTAACTCTGTTGGATACAGGCTTTTGTTCTCTACTCCTGTACACTCTGTACTCTTTCATCAAAGTTGGCACGCAGTTTGTAGCGTGTTCTACTTGTCTTAGGTACGACTGTATGTCTTTCATACAACTTTTACAGCCTCCATTTTCTGTGGAATCCTCAAGAAAAATCTGTTTCGGCCTTTGCAGAATTCTCTTTAAGCAGTGCAAAGACAGCAAAGCAGATGTTAAGGTTTAATTGAGTGATAAGCATGTTCGTCGGATATGGTAATGGAGAGTGGATGTGTTCTCATGCAGGTACTTGTATGGATTTGAGGAGTACTGCACCTCCACCGCCATCACCTTCCGGATGGACCTCCCTCTGAAACAGGGTCCCAAGGGGGAGGTGAAGCCTGAGGGCGAGGCTGGAGGCACCGCCCCTGCATCCTCCAGCTCTGGGGAAGAGCAGAAAGCCCACCATGACGGAGAGTCTTGTAGTGTACAGCCTGTAGTCTGCAAGGTGCTTTCTCCTAACACATTAATACAAAATGTCACCATACTCTTATACCCCAGAGATGTTTTTGTCTCATGTAAAAGCCTTGTCCTCTTCCTTTCGTATGTATATCTAAACAATGTCCCTCAGATTTAAGACATTTCTCCTGACCACCCGTGTGTGATTTAGTAAAAGCATTCCTCTCTCACAGGAGGAGAAAACCGACTCAGCCAGGAACAAAATGGAGTTTGAATCATCAAAGATTGAGCGAAAAGATGGCGGAGATGACAACGACGATGATGACGACGACGACGACGATGAAGACGAAGACGAGGGTCCCCACAAGGGAGATGCGGATGAGGGCACATCGATGGCTCGCCTCGGAGCTGAGAACATGAGGCGGGAGCCTGAGGAGGAACAGGAGGGCAAGGACAACTCTGGGTAGGTGGCCCAAAGCGATGGTCCCTCCACTAGGGTAGGGCTGTGGTAATATCCTCAGGACATTTACACTAGCTCCATGGCCTCTCCTCAGCTCCACAGGGTATCTGCATTGTGAAACAGTTCCCCTTTTCAATCTGGCCTCAATACTTTATTCATGTTTCTCCAGACACATAAGCATCATGCTCTTAAAAAGATAGGCCTGTATTTCCTAAAGTTGAGGCCTTATGCTCCTTTGTGGCAGTGCAGATGGAATTAGACCATAAGTATATCCTGCAGCTGAGGAGCGATGGCCCTTCTGGCCTCAAGCAGAGGTTTAACCCTCCATACCCACTCAATCCAACTCTACCTGCTATTTAACCACTCTAGACAGAGAAAGATGGAAACTCGTCCTACCTGAGTTCTCCTCTCCTTTCTTGTAACTAAGCTCTTGCCCACTGCCCTATGTGCTATTATTTATCATGGCTTAGTCGGCACCAGCTGGCAGAGACATCTCAGAGCACCAAAGCCTGACTGCTACCTGTCTACTGGCATGTTGTGCTGTGGTCTCTCTCTCTGTCTCTCGTTCTTACTCTGGCTAGGGGTCTTTGGACATGGCCAGGCTCACTCAGTCAGCACACAGTGAAACATGGCTGTGCTCTTCTTGATTTTATGCACTTTCCTGATCTCTCTCAAAGCTCTTTGCGCTCATCTCTCTCTCTCTTTCTCTCTCTCTCTCTCTCTCTATCTTTTCTCTCATTTTGTGGCTTTTGGTATTTAGCTTTATTAAATGTTCCATGTCAAGATCAAGATAGTAGTTTAAAGGCAGTAACCACTAGAGGCACATTTAGAAAAAGTAACTGCAACTGCCTTTTTCTTGCAGTGTAGACAAATGCTTGCTTTGCTTATGTTCAATTAGATGCTTTCCCCCCGTTCTGTTCGGTCCATAGGGTCTAGATCAGTGTTCTCTGTACAGTTTAGACCTAGCCTGTGTCTGTTTCTTCACCCTACCGTTTGGGCTTCAGATGAGGGATAATGTGAAGTAAGACATTTGTGTTAAGGCTGCTTGATAACTTCAGAAGCTTCCTTTTGTAGATTTTAGGCAACGGGCTTCTTCTCACAAACTTTACCAAAGCCACTGGGGACTGGCTAGTGCCACTGCCACGGTTGACAGATCTGATTGAAGGGATAGCAGAGTTCCTCAACTTCAGGCTGCTCCCAATGTGTGCTGTTGCTCTTAGTAGCACTATCTGTAGTTGTATCATCTAAGGCCTCAGGCACATCGGGCCGATTAACATAATATTTGGACAATCGCTCGGTCGAGACCAGTGGTCCGCACAGAATATCTGGTAGTGTGAAGGGTTTACAGATTCAATCCCACCGTGATGTATTGATCTGAGCCACCGATATTTACAACCTGACATCTGGACGGGTCCTTTAGTGTGTGGGGATCACAGATTAATTCTAATGAGACCCCAAGTTTACTCTGAGGCGAGGCGGAAGAGTTATATTTAGTGATAGTTAATATTTATGATTTATGATTACAGTAATTAAATGTTGTGAATGTGAGTTACTAGCCTAAGCATTACCTTTTTTTCTGATTAAGCCTACTCACCTCCTGAAAAGTGTACAGCCCACATTGACTGTCTCTCTAGCCAATGCTTTACTCAAATTCTGCATATGCATTAATGTGCATATTAATACATATTTATTAACATTGGATTACGGAAGTTCCCATGAGATTAGAGATCCTGATGTCAGTGACGTTTTAGACGTCTGCAGGATAATCTGTTATATCTGTGTGTGATTCCCCATCCTTGCCTAATCGTCTAGTGTGATAGTGTGAGCATATGTACCACTGAAGGACAAAACAAATCGGTGAACTCTATTATGTATGTGTGATGCAGTGCGTTTTCAAAATCTGTTTGGATTTGAAGTCTTCTAGTGTGCCTCTCCAGCCTTAGAGGAGAAGCATTTTCTTAAATTGTCAGACTGGGCTGCTGAAATAAGTGCATCTTCTTCATTGTGGTTTGTCGAAGATCAGCTGTCAGCAGAAAGTGCATGCTCCAAGCAGTAGTTATGTGGAGTAGTGTTTTGTAACTGTATATTGGATATTGCAATTGTGCTTCCTCTCAATGCTGTAGTCTTGCTTTAAATTGCTGTGCTGCCTGCTAATGCGCTTTGCTGTGCTAACCTGCCCCTATGGCCCCTGTGGCCCTGCGCCTAAACTGGCACTTCACCACCCTCCAGCTTCGACCTACTGACTGTTCCCCACTAGCTCCTCCTTGTGGCTGTTTTGCTTCTTATTGAACCCCTAGCCAGTGTGTGTGTGAATGAGAGTCTTAAGTATATATATTGTGTGTCGATGTAGGGTTAGATGGCCTAACGGTAGTTTAATTTCCCATACACGATGATTTAATTAGATTTTGTCATGAAAGTATGATGTATTTATTACTGAAACACTCCATGTTATGTTCTTTGAGAGCTTGTCTATACTGTAGGTTGCTGTAGGTTACACACTGGAGTAGAGTTATGGGAGGACAAGAATGGAAGTTTAGATGGCAGGGTTATGACTCCTTCCTACCAGACAAAATGTGAGGAGGGAAATGTTTAATAGTTTTAGGTAAGGGACCTACTATTGTCATTGGTCAGGGTTGGAC
>OMOT01012742.1:0-21976 GCA_900312575.1 Acanthochaenus luetkenii | reverse complement strand
GAAGCAAAAGCTTGGATTCGATCACGCTTCAAAACTACTCCTGACTGCAAGACTTACACGCTACCGCGCGGCCACGGAGGCTTACGATTATCAGGTGAAAATACGTTTATAAGACAACGACGTCACTGTCGCGTAGTGTATCGAGCGCTTCGTGAAGCCTCGGCACAATTGTTTCAATTGTCTCGGTGTTTCGGAAAGCCTCGTTCTGCCCATCCCTAGTTCTTTGCCGAGGGGGATTCAGGGTCGGCTCGTAATCCCCAGCTCTCTCTCTAACTTCCTCTCGTACACCCCACGGGACACCCACACTCCTCTCTCTCTTCAGTATGAATCTCCCTCTCTGTCTCTACTTCCTGCCTCCTTTATAGGGCCCGCTCTCTCCCCTGATTGGCCCCGTCTTTCCCCTTTCACCTCTGCGCACCTGTCTCCCCTTATGCTGAGTAGGGTGGTGGCTGTCCCTGGGCTCTAACGCCCCTAGAGGAGCCTGCCTCAACTGCCTCTGGCTGCCACAGTACATACCCCAAACGGCATGTAAGATTTGATTTGTGCCATGTATAATGTAGAAAGCATCAGGGTAAACTAAACCGTAGTCACGTTTTACTGAATCAGCACATAACCATTCCTACGTTGTTTTTGCTTTGTTCGTGATGAAAAAACAACAACATTGCCCACAATAAACATTTTGTTTCCACAGGGCGTCAGCTCAAAGCAGGGACTGGATGCGATCCTACAGAAGATGGGTGTGCCTGACGGCGAGGGCATCTCCTTCAAACACTTCTGGGACTTAATCCAGTCGGTAGCCACCTCACAGCATGGTCTACTCAGCGCTCAGAGCGGCTCCTCATGCAACTGCATTCTCCTGTGAAGACCCAGGCATTCAGCCCGCATGTAACCGAACAGAGCAACAGCGTGCACATCACAATCATAACCAGGTGTCAGACAGAATACATAGCACGGAACAAAAGCATGCTGCAAGTTGTTCCCAAGGTTTATTCAGGTTTCTAAACCGATACGTGTGACGTTTTGAGTCTTCGTTCGGCGAGACCAAACGGGCTTAATGAAAAGCACGGAGCTCAAACCATCACATGTAGCAGTTTTGCCTTCCCCCCATCACACTTCTGCCGCTGTACAGCCCAGCGGCCTGCTGCGTCGGTTTCCTCCAAACACAGGCTAGTTTGATTGGAAATGCTCACTGAGTCCGAGTTAATGCTTTACTAAATGTTGAATGGCCAATTGAAATAGTTCCATTGTAGACATGAATTACAACTTAACACACAGAATCCCCACTAGGCGTCTGAATTGGATAGAACGGACACCCCCATTCAAATCAACGTTCCAGGATGGTCGGAGCGGCGGCCATCCTGGAACGTTGGGCTACCTTCCATATAAACCGACTTTGCTACTTTACCTTACTGCCCAGACTTCCGCTGTCACCATAGCAACTAACCCTTAAAATGCCATTGGTGCCATTTTATGGTGTACTAGTCAAATGACCACAGCAAACGGTGGGATGTCCGTTCTAATTAAAATTCTGTGAGCCGCTGGCATGGCACATCGATTTGATACATGGGAAAACTTGCTGGACCCAGAGGAACAAATACAGCGCGGTTTACATCAGCGACATGAAATTAGACCACTGAGCTGATCAAGGACCAAAGTACAATTTTCGCTAACTTACAATAAAATACATTTTTTTCCACATTATCGGTGATGGGGTACATTGTATTAGACCTAACTAGAAAGCTTTTACCCTGTTGAAATTAACGGCTACTTGATTTAACTATTGTCTACTAGTTACATCTAGTTGTATACCTAGTATGTTGTGGCGGCGGCTGCGTCCCCTATAGGTGTCAGGGACTGGCTGGTGGATGCATGCATGTAATTTCAGTTTACATTTAAGACAAAACAAAGCAGAATTGACCCCAACTGTATATTAATGCTACAATACTTTACAGTATTTCCTCACTGTTAGCCGTATCAATTTACACATTGATGCACACTGTGTTGAACCCTGTGTTAGTATTTTCATCTATTTTACCAGACACCAATCGACACCATTTGACTTGATATGTATCAGAAATCAACATCAGTGTAGTTTCGATGCTTTCTGTATGTCTTCACATCTGACATTGCATATCAGTGTCTGGCCAACTTCAGTAGCGAGACAGCAAAATCCAGTATACTAATATGTGCTTCAGAATCCCTGTATTATTGTTTCCACTAGCAATGTTTTACCACCTGTGCTATTACAATTTCTATGTATTTATATTTTGTAATTCTCTGTATTCTGGCTAATGTGACACCATAAGTAAAAACAAATGTATGTAATAAACATATAAAGAAAGCACAAGAATTACTTAATTATGATGATTAATTTTGGGGCACGCAGATTTTTTCATGAACGTAAAACCTTTTATCATGAGAGAACATTCTATCGCACGCGGAGTAGTTTGAGTATTTAACATGAAAATGTCACTATGTTTTGTAAAACTGATCTGCAGTTACAGTTATGCAAATGTTCTTACGTAATCCAACACTCATCACAGTGAGTGCATTTGCATTCTTCTAGTAGTAGTTCAAGTAGAACCAGTGGAATGTAGACTTATGCAGAACTTTATTGCAATATGTCTTATCGGTGTCGTACACACGGTGAAAACAATGACCACACCACAACATTATCCATTTGAATTCTCCCGGGAAGAGGGATCGCATCCTCTTTGGAGTTTCTTTCCCTCAGATGGGCCTCGAAATAATTCAAGGTACGACGAGAACACGACCTTGTTCACGACCTTGACCCTCCCAAAGACGTCAAGCTCTGTCTGCAGGTCACGGTCGACATCATTCATCATCTGCTTCGATTTGATATAGAGAGCATTTTCCTTCGCAGCAACGCGTTCCAACCAAACCCGTCTGGACCACATCATCGGTGATGGGGTACCGACGTCTTTCTGAACCTTGGCAAGTTCCTCTGGGCCCATAACCCGCTAGCTGGGCTACCCCATTGGAATGGCAAGGGATCAGCGCCCCCTTGTGGTAGATCAGTAGAGTTGATACAGTAGGATGCCTCTCAAAAAGGTACGTGGCTGACTGGATCACTACAGGGTCCTCCTCCATGATCAATATACTCTGGTGGTTGTACTTAGTTTCACTGTCCCACAGGGTCACATTGTGGTGGTGGGACTGAATCCCTGCCTCAAATGCCCAATCATGATGGCTGCATGTAAAACTGTCTGAATGAGTCAAATCAATTGGCACGGCACCTTATAGAGACCAGCACACAAACCGACCACTGAAACAAGTCCTATGGGACTCACATTATAGGAACCAGCATCACAATGCATTCACTGTCACTGCTCCTCATATCGCCTCTCCTGTAACGTGGATGTAATCTGAGGTTTTGTCACATGTTTGGACATGGTGTATTTGTCATAATCAAATGCACACGCTCCGCCATCTCCAGGATCCGGGTGGGCTGGGAAGAGGACAATCTCTGGTGGAGTCGTTTCAGGATATGGCCTGTACATAAAGTTGATAATGTGCAGGCAGATGAAAAGCTCACACTGACTAAATATAGCAGTGCAGATCGAGTCAATTAGAATTCATTGCGATGTGTTGTTTGATAGGCACATGCCATGTTAATCACATACAAACAATGTACAGTGGTCTATTGCATGTCTCACCTATTTCCTGTGTTGGGCCCAAATGGCGCTCTCTGAATACTCCAATCTATAATAAGAAAACACTGCAAATGTCAATCCATTGGCTATAAGGCATTTAGTATACAATACTGGTGATGTAATCCTAAAATACTCCAGTTGGTCATTTCACAGCTCGTATGATGTTATACTACATGAATCAATAAATAGTCAAATTATGTGCAACAATAATTACAAGGTTAGGTCGATTGTCAAATTTGACAACTGTTCTTTCATCTGAATGAAAGTCTCCCTACCCTTAGCATGAGGCTTCACTGAAATGCCACATATGAGGAGAGACACTGAAACAGCAGCATATCTGTACACATTGTCCTGAATTGAATGGGAAGAACTCTGTTTCCTTATCATCTTAAAAACGGCATTGATCTTACCTGAATTAACCATTTCTGAGGGCAAAGACAGCTGAAAGATGAAAATAAGATTTTCAATCGTAACCAGTCAATAATAATTACATAGTGCCATTTATTATTCCGTAAAGTTGTGCAGAATGGCTGTCTATGACTCTCAGAGGGAGATTAAAGGGGAATACCACTCAGTTTAAGAATTTATAATATTCCTTGCATTGTCAGGAACAGTCGAGCATGTTTTAATTCATTGCGGGAAGAATAGTGCAGAGAGAGAAGAAATCAAGATGAGAATACTGAGGAGTGGAGAACAGCAATTTACAATGAAAGCAGTGCTCAAATTAGCAGAGAACGCAAGGAGGTGTAGTTTCTTTATTGATTTCTTGAAGGATACAAGTTTAGTGGAAATTATTTCATGATTAGTAATTTATTAAACCAGTAGATGGCGGTAATACAACTAACGAGGATGTAAACTGCCGGTAAAATCCAAGAAGAACAAGAAGAAGAAGAAGAAGAAGAAAGGACGGAGAGGACAGCCATCTTCGTGAGGTCGAAAGCTTCAGTGCAGAGGTAATATTTAAATTGACATAATTGTCAGAGTAGTTATATTATAGTTGACTCGGGGTTTCAATGATTTGAAGCAGTATAAGAGCGGAATTAAACTATACAGACGCTGCGCCATCTGACGTTAACTAACAGTTACAGCGCAGCCATTGTAGCTAACTATACATGTTAACTGTTAGCTAGTGTGACAAAGTTGGTCGCAGCAGGAAAACTGCGACGCACAACTCTGCGACAGCTGCTTTTCACTGAAGTGAAACTTGTTGTCTGCGTTGGTACATTTTCGAAAAGTGGGTCCAATGGTCAATATTTGACCGATTGTGAATGTAACTCAGTTATGTGTGCTGGGATGAGGAGGCTCTGTGCTTCACATTTAGCTCCGCCTGGCCGCAGAGATCAAAACAAACCATGTTTCATGTCAGTGAGTCTTTTTGTATTGTATCTTTTATTCTGCATAGTCGAGATGCTAATAATCCATGCAAACACGGCATGGAATAGTCTACTAACAAGGAAGTTATTTTCATAATCGCTGTGATTAACATGATATTTGGGGACATTACAAAAATTAAATGAACACCTACAGATTTCTACCCGAGACAGACTTCATAGCCAGTGGCGAATCTTGAGTTTTGGGGGACCTAGGCAAAGAGCATTCTTGGGCCCCCCCAATGTTGGAAAATAATCGACTGTAGGCCTCATTGAACAAATCTGTCCGTATGGCCTCCTCTTTAGAAAAACAAAAAACATCAGCTCACAAAGATACTAACATCTTTGTGTATTCTTCTGCACATTCGTGTTGTCTCTCGCGCTCCCTTCTTTCTCTTACGCTGACACGCACACAAACAAAACCCTTGGGCCAGGTCTCCTGATTTTGGCTTTGTTTTATGTTCAACGTCTCTGTATATATATTTTTTCATTAATTGACAACTCCCGATAATAATCCTGTTTACATGACTGAAGTGTTTATTTCAATTATCCAGAGGGAATTGTGTGTAAAAAAAACAACAATACTTGTTTCCTGTCCCGCTACTATCAAATTTAACCCAAACAATTACAGCCATGAATCTGCTCTACCACATCATGTTGATCGCAGCCATAGGCCTTTCTTTATTAAATTAAAAATGCAATGCTTCAGGTGCTATTTTGGGAGACCCGGCGAGACCTGGTGTTTTGGATGAGGATATGGAGTGAGGATTGGTGGGGACGGGTGTTCCTGATGAAGTTCAGTGAGGTAGTGGAGAAAGAACTTTAAAATGTCCCGAATGTCTTTCATGGAGCTGTGTGATCTACTTCACCAATGCCTCCCATGATGTCCAGTCTGTGTTCCTGTACTCCTGGTGATATGCACTTTATAAACTTGGAAGCTGTCCGGAATGATTTATAGCATTAGCCAACCAGTTTGGTGTGCACAAAAGCACTGAAGGTCATGTAGCCTACCTTTTTTTGCAAGAGCCTGGTGCTGGTTGTGCAAGATTTTATTTAGGTACCCACATTGGATGACACGTGCGTAATTGCGCAGCGCTTTGAAAATGTGCACCACATATATGGCAGTCTTTGCACTGAGTTTTAAGCAGTTTTACACATTTTTTTCACTTTAATTTTCACAACAGGAGGATCTGTCTGATTTGAGTACACAATCTAATATCGTCATATCACTCACCCCTAATTCCGGTTATCTTCAACGTGGGTGTTATTTTCCTAGTTTTTGCCATTGTGACGATTGATTGTGTTCAACATTTCATCACTTCAGTGTGGAGCCTTGCGTACCTCCAGGTTGCCAGGAGGGCTGGTGTCCAATAACCAAACATAGGCCCAAAGTAATTTCCAACAGTTGAATCCAAAATGCGATCAAAAGACGTCCTTTCAACACAATCGCATATCTTTAAATAGCTGTGATAGAACAGTTATGACATTTCAGTTATAATAGTCCAGTTGATACTTTTTTAGCATTGCTCACACACTTCCTTATTTACTTTGCTGGCTGCGTCTTCTGCCATATTCAAGTCATGTTGGAAGAACGGACTGCCTGTCCAATAGGTTCACTTGATATTAGGCAATGTGAAACGAACTGGACCAATACAATGTAGCAACCTAGGGAACTCTGGTTCAGACTATTATGATGTGAAAATGCCCTCAAGGTCCTGAGTTTCCAACATTATATTTTCTGTGTTTGAGCTGCTTAGTTCAGATTGAAGTCGTCTTCTCGTGCTTGCATGGTGTCCTAATTGTCTAATTACAAGATTTTGTGACGTGTCCATCAAAATACTTGGAGCAGTGGGCAGAATACATTATTCACTACAGTTTCATCTCTACTCTGTATTGCTTTTCAGATGCCAAGACATTGTTCAGCAGGCGGCTGCAAATCCCGGGACAATCGTGAAACTCGCAAGGCCGGTATCACCTTTCACAAGTGAGAATTTTTGCCCATCACATGTGCATAAGCAAGGTTCCTGTGCATCTACAGTGGCTTCGATAAGTATTCAGAGCCCTTCACTTTTCATGGTGATGGCAGCATCATGCTATCGGGATATGTCTCAGTGGCAGGGACTTGGGAGACTGGTCAAGATTGAGGGAATGACGAATGGAGCCAAATACAGAGAGGTTCCTGAAGAAAACCTGCACCAGAGCGCACACAACCTCAGACTAGGGCGAAGATTCACCTTTCAGCATGACAGAACATTTTCCAAATCCATTTAAAGTTAAGTCTGTAACAATACATTGTGGAAAAAGTGAAGGGGCCTAAATACTTTCTGAAGCCACTTATGTTAAAGCCATATGTTGTAGCTGTCTGTTGTGCCATCTGTGGTATTAGGCTTTTACAGGGTACCGTTTTCACAATACTATAATTTTCACTTTGATACCAGGGATTCCCACACAATGTTAATATTTGGCCTAAGGCCTATAGTGTGAATAGTTAATTAATGGTGTCTAATGGCAATATAATTTAGAGTTAGCTGAATTAGAGAACGGGGCACCAGCTATACCGACAATATAATCAATATCTCATCTCAAGGACTTGAATTCTCAACTTGCTTGAATTTAAACCTATATAATGAACACAGGAGATGTCTTTATGCCAAGGAATATGTTTATTACTAAAATAAAGCACATTCAATAATCAGGTAAAACAAGTGCGTTGGTTTCAGCACTTAGCCAGCTGCACACCTGTGCGGGGTCACTCGAGGATTCGCCGACCCTTCTGGAGGCTGGATAGCGGTGTTGAAGCAGGCAGGGAACACAGACAGACCGAAATGGAGTATGTGTGTGTGTGTGTTTGTCAGGCAGATGCAGCAGGCAGACTTCACCAAGATGAAGTAGGTTTTCTATTGGGCTTGTGGAGTTGATGCCATTGAGACAAAGCTGTGTAGATCACTGGAACGTGTTCATGATCACATAGGTGTGAAATTTGCGTTTGGCAAGGTAACAAATGGTTTTATTGGTTTCGAATATGCGTGTGTGTAGGGGATGTTACCCTCTTGGTGTGTGAGTCTGTATCAAAGATTTCTTACGATTTTGGTCACATTCCTCCCCAATTTCACCTCAGACTTTTTGGCTCCAAACGGCTTACCAGCAGCACTCCTGGCAACCAATTAATACAAGTTGAAACTTCTTTAACTTGGTAAGTTGCTTACTGAAGCATAACGCTGATAGGGGATTAAATATTAAATTGTCACTTACAATGCACGAAAGCTAACGCAGATAAGCTAGCATCAACAATGCTGGGATGGTAGTGTATTGTAGCATCCATCATTGGCTTTGATTAGATTGAGAGACTTTGTCGCCTGCAAAAATATGAGTTATTGGGCTCGCTAAATGAAACATCAATAACTACACTATACTCCCAGAAGTAAACTGACAACCTGTGGGACACATTCATTCATCTTCTGTACCCACTTATTCCTGTTCGGGGTCACAAGTAGTGTTTTTTGCTTTAGTTATTAACATTTTAATACCGTCTTGTGGATTCGCCTATGGAATTGTGAATAAATAGTTTTCTACTTTATCTTTTTACATTGGAGTGTCTGTGGACGTAGGGCGGCAGTAGCTCAGGAGGTAGAGTTCCCACCCCGCAACCGCAAGGTTGGTGGTTCGAGTCCAGCTCCTCCCGGGGGAAAATTGTACTGTCCTTGAGCAAGACACCTAACCCCAAATTGCTCCCTTTGAGTAGGGTGCTGTCTTGCATGGCTGCCTCCACCAACGGTATGATATGTAAGTCGCTTTGGATAAAAGGGTCTACTAAATGCTGTAATGTAATGGATGAATAACTGTTAGTGGATTGTGGATACACTGTAATGTAACGTTAACGAGCGACTAAGCTGCTGCTCCAGCATAACCAAGACAGCTGGATTGGCAACATGTCAGTCTTTGCACAGCAGTCATATTAACTTTCGCAGTGTTGGGCAGGTGTTCTATGATTTAAAAAGTCAAATTGTAGAATTTGAAGTTTCACTTTTGTTTTCACAATGGGAAGCGCTGCCATATTGAGTGCAATGATACTGGTCTGTGCATCGCCATGTGACAGATATGACGTGATGCGTTATAGATGGATTTAGATACATTTCTATACATTGACCAATCTTTTATTTTGGGGGGCCTTTCCGATATTGTGGTGACATGCCACAGATGTGCCTATGTATGGGAAACACTGCGTCTCTCTCTCTTGGTGTCTGCGGAGAATGTGCGATTGTATACATCCCCTTCTCACATGTGTGGAGCATGCGGCAGCAGAGCAAACAGGGAGGGGAAGGGCAGAGGGGGGTTGTTTACTCCGCTTTAGTCAGGTCCTCTATCGCGGATGGTGTCTCTTTCTCGGACGGATAAAAAAAAGAGAATTATTAAAGTGCTGCTAATAAACCTGATGTGCCACCCAGGTTTATGTGTGCCTATGTGTGCCTATGTGTGGGAATGTTTAGTAGTCAATCTTTTGCAACAGTATTTAAATTTTGGTTATCATGACAACATTATTGCTTGGATAACTTTTTGTTGTTATTGTCAATTTGCCACTATTGTCACCAGATTACCAAAGGGAACAACTCGGAGGAACCTATGGATCACCAATTCCCATCGCACGGACCTGTGGGATCCCCAGACAGATTTTGTCTACTTCTGTTCTAAACACTTCACCCCAGAAAGCTTTGAACTTACTGGATGCAGGTCTGTGGTGATCCATTAGAGACATTAATAGATGACATATGTTAATAGTTGAACTCGCATTCATCTCTCATTGACCATTGATACAAAATATGGACCTAAAATAGAACTATATTTGACCCTTTAGAATGGAGAGATACCAACCTAAAATATAGTGCCTATAGAAAGTCATCATACCCTTTTGAAATAGTCACTTTTTTGTCTTACAACCTGAAATGAAAATCCATAAAATCCATATTTTTCCAGCTTTATTTACACATTTTGCCTTGCAACATGCAAGTGGAAAAAAGGCAACATTTCTTAAAAGTAATAAAAATGGAAAAACTAGAATAACAGGATTCGAAAAGTGATTAGTCCCCTCAGAATAACCATTATAAACTTGCTCAGGTATAACCAATCACCTTCCAAATCACAAACCAAGCTCTCCACCTGACATAAATTGTAGTGGTTGTGATTAGTTCAGTATAAAATCAGCTTTTCCTTGAGGATTCCACTCCTAGTAGTGCATGGTAACGCAAATAATTCACTAAAGGCGCTTTCAAATGGATTAAGTAGTGGATAGGCACAAGTTAGGAGAAGGATATAAAAAGATTTCAAAGGCTTTAACTATCCCTCTGTGTACCGCTCAGAATATTATTAAGAAGTGGAAGGCATATGGCACCACCCACACCTTGCAGTACATCACCGCTCACCACGGAATTTGACTGGATTCGAACAGTTCTGCAAGGAAGAAATGTGTAAATAAAGCTGGAAAAATATGGCTTTTAAGTATTTTCAGTTCAGGCTGTAAGACAAAAAATTGTAAAAGGGTATGATGACTTTCTATAGGCACTGTATGTATGACTGACCTTGTCACCCACCGTCTTTTCATAGTGGGATCCGAAGACTGAGGGAAAATGCATTTCCAACAGTATTTGAATCCTCTCCAGAAGCCAAACGCAAAGGACCGTGGAGGAGGCCTCGTAAACGAGAAGATATTCATGTCAGGTACACAAAACTCTCATTTTCTCATTGCTCATGAGCAGTGATTCAGTGATGAATAAATACACACTGGCCGGTAACTTTTTGAGATAACATTTGAAATCCATGGTTATATACAGTCTTTGGTCTTGGCTTCTTCTCAAACTTTGTCTCTGCTCTTCACCGTACACTCTCTGACCGTGAGCCAATCAAATAAAAGTAATATTGTAAGCAACTGTTTACTTTCTGTTGTAGTGCACCACCACGCCACCGAGACTGTTGTTACACATTTATTGTGCTGCTCCTTTGAAAGTCCACCACCAGCTCCTTGGTCTTCCTGGTGTTGAGCTGGAGGTGGTTGTTGTCGCACTATCTTACAAAGCTCTCTACCAGGTCTCTGTATTCCTCCTCATTGTCCTCCGTAATGCAGCTGACAATGGAGGAGTCGTCAGATAACTTCTGTAGGTGGCACGTTTTGATGTTGAAGTGGAAGTCTGAGGTATAGAGGGTGAATAGAAATGGTGACAGTACATTTCCTTGGGGTGCGCCGGTGTTGCTCATCACCACCTTTGACAGGCAGCCCTGCAGACGGACGTGCTACGGCTTACCGGTGAGGTATTCCGTGATTCAGGCCACAAGGTTGTGGTCTACCTGCATCTCCAAGAGCTTCTACACCAGTAGAGGGTGTTGAAGGCACTGGAGTAATCAAAACACATCCAGTGCCCCCTGGTCTCTCCAGGTGTGAGTAGGCCCTGTAGAACAGGTAGATGATTGCATCCTCCACGCCGATGTGGGCCTGGTATGCGAACTGCAGGGGGTCCAGGGAGTCACAGACCAGGGGCCTGAGGTGCTGCAGAACCAGTCTCCCGAAGGTCTTCATGACATGTGAGGTCAGAGCGACTGGCCTGTAGTCATTGAGAGCGCTGGGACAGCCTTTCTTTGTCACTGGGACAATGCAGGAGGTCTTCCACAGCTGGGGCACCTTCAACCTCAGAGAGATTAAAGAGGTGTTGAAACACTCCTGTGAGCTGCCCAGCGCACTCCCTGAGCACCCTGGGGTTGATGTTGTCTGAACCCTTGGCAAACACAAGGAGAACACAAGGTGTTGCAAGCCACAAAACTAAAAGACAAACAGTAGATGCTTGCTGAGGCATTCCAGAAGTATGATAAACTTCTGACAGACAGCGTGAAGGCTAAAGAGATTACAGAGAAGTTGCTCAATTTCGTTGTACTCGATGATCAACCCCTCTGAGGTGGAAAATATTGGATTTCACAGCCTGCTGGAACACTTAGAGTCAAGGTATAATTAGTCATCTAGGAAATATATATAGGAGACTGCTTTACCAGAACTATACAACAAAGTGTCATCACAGTTAAAAGATGTTACATCCATGACCTTTACAACTGCTATTTGGGCTTCGGACGTGAGCCTAATGTCTCTAATAAGTCTCACTGACTGGGTGATACATGCTAAAGTCATGAAGTTTCAAATTCTACTGGTAGTAGCTTGAAGTAATTTTTTATCTTGTTTTACATTTTGCCGTTGCGCTTATTGTTTGTTCTGTATTTTGTTTCTCTCACTCTCTCTAAAGCACGTTTTTAGAAAAGTGCTATATAAATCAAGTGTATTATTAATATTATGACTTATTTTTTTGACTGTGATAAGACAGAGTAATGTGTACTCATTGTATTAGCCTTTCCTGGTATGAAGCATATAAGACATTGTTTAACATCTTAAAGCAGTCATTCATTTGGTGTGCCTTGGAGTTCTGTTAGTTGAACAAAGTATGTCTCTGCAACGAAGAAGCCATGATGATAGGCTGGTTGGTTCAGATGTTCTAGGTTTGGATCAATTTGGTCCTACTGTAATCCAAATGAGTATCTCTGGATGCCTATGTGTTATAGCTGTTATAGTTATAGTTTTTTGCTTTTCAGGAAGAATCGCCGCTCTTTGAAACCAGAGCCAGGTGACCAAGAGAGCATTCAAGAAGAGACTGAAGAGGCTCAAAGTAAAGATGGAGAAAAAGTTGAAAGGTCACTGCCCACATATAGGGGAAAGCGTGACACAGATGTGGAGACCAATGTAAATAAATGCTCCTCTCCTCAAGTTACTTCAGAGGCTGAGGCTCCCTCCCAGCAGGGATGTTGTCCTTCACCCCCACCGGGGTCTCGTCCCCATTCCCCATCACGTTACATGCGGCGGCTGCCCCCTCCTCCGGGATTGTACTTGCCAAAGGAGCACAGTTATGCTCAGCTCTACCCCCTGCTGTGGAGGAGACGTTATGACCAGGCTATTGACTGCTTGGAGAAGGCCTTACGGCAGCTGCATGCAGCCAGGCGTCGGGAGAACAGACTACGGAGCACCCTCTTGCGGCTCCGTGAGAAACGCCTGAAGCACACTCTTATTTCACGAGATGGATCTAAAAGCAGGGGAGGTTGGGTGCCAGTGGTAGAGAACAGACAGTGTAGAGGAGGTAGAAACAGAGCAGCTAGAAGTTCTTGTCTGGCTAACCAGGAGGAGAGTGAGATTGATGTAAAGTCTGAGGATATGGGGCTATTTGAAGACAGTTCTGAGGAACAAACGGACTGGGGTGGGCGTTTTCTTACAACAGACACCAACAACTGGTCTGAGGAGGAGGGTGGATACTGCTTTTACTGTGGAAGAGGTCGAGAGCACAATGGGGGCAGAGTAGCACACAGAGCTTCAGAGACTAGGAAAGATGGACAGCCCATAGTGCGTGATGGCTCATTGGGGTCTCGTGTGAATGAGAAGGGTGAAGAGTGTGGCAAATGGCTACAGCTGCTGAAACTGTTTAAGGGGCAAAAGAAAGTAGTTGTGGCTAGTGAAGCAGGAGCATCACAGGAAAGTGGTGAAAACTACCATGATTCTAGTGGCATGGCTGAAAGTGCTGCGGACCTACAGATAGTAGTTGGGAAAAGTGTAGAAACTACTTTAAATCTTCACAGCGGCTCAAACCAACCCAGTCACCAAGTCCTGCTCCAAACCCAAGGCCAAGGTAGCCTTCAGCAAATGACCCCTGCTGGACTGTCACGGCATGATACTCATGTTCAATGTTTGCAGTCTGGCCAAGGATCTCGGCAAGAGCTGCTTCTCTCAGCCTTGTGTGCAGGAGAGGCTGAACACACTGGTCGGGAACGTCATGAGGAAGTGCAGCAGCAGCTATTTTGGATACAGGACAGTGCTGAGGGACATGTACTTCTACTGCCTGTCCCTCCTGAAGACAGGTTAAAGAGTGTAGTCAGGATAGAGGGAGTGAATGAAGATGCACAAACCATATTGGTGTCAGAAGTGGGTTTTAAAATAGACTTTGGACACATGACAGAGGACAATGGAGACAAATGCTTAGAGAATCTGGCCAGAGAACAGAGAGTTGAAATGGCCTCTGATAATGGTCATGGTGAACAGCAGCCTAATATTAGCTGTATACCTGTGGGAATTAGAGAAGAAGTGAGGGAGAAACTAAAGGAACACTTAGAGGGATTTCACCTTCAGCTGAGCAGTGAGTTTAACTGAAAATATGTTATGGACTGAGCACAAGAGAATTACTTTGTTGTTCCTGAAGAGTAACATTGATTGATTTGTCAGTCATTTTGTTGACCCAGATTACATATTTTTTACTGTATATACAGTACCAGTCAAAAGTTTGGAACCACCTGCTTAAACCAGTTTTTTTCCATGGTTAAAAATGCTTTAAACTGTATAAACTTGTCTATAAACACTTCATATTTCATTATATATGTGTATTTATATAAGCAGATAATCATAAGTGAATTTCATTCAAAAGTAAATTTTTTAAATGAAAATGGAAATCTTGTAAGCTCATTGGGAGAGGGGTGTTGCATTGTTTTGTTATTTAAATATCTTGGTACGTACTGGTGTTCATGATCACATCTATCTTACCAGATGCTCCAGGACCTGTAGAATTGTCATATTAAAAAAAAAACAAGATCACCCACCATATTTAAAGATGCATGGTATCTAATCCTACATAAATTTCACCACATGCAGTACCATGTCATTCCAATAGAGGGAATTTATGTAGGATTAGATGCCATGCATCTTTAAATATGGGTGGTCTTTTTGTATAATCTTTTAAAATATGAACATTTCTACAGGTCCTAGAGCATCTGGTAAGATACATGTGATCATGAACACCAATATGTACCAAGATATTTAAATAACAAAACAATGCACCACCCCTCCAATGAGCTTACAAGATTTTCATTTTCATTTAAAACGTAAACGTTTGAATGCAATTGATAGAAAAATTATCATTGTAACCTCTACATGGTTCAAATACACAAACATTGCACTATAAATTGCATTATAAATGTGATTATATTATGGTGTTGGTAGTGGCCTTCATCAGGGCGGACATGAAAAGGAGACAAACAACAATATATATAATTATATAACACCTACGGGTGCCATTAGGGTGATTGACCACAGCTGTACAAAGTGGGAGGGCTCATGAATAAATCGGAGTAATAGGAAAACAAACAAAAAAACCACTAGAGGTCAGTAAACATACAGTATATAATAATAATAATAATTTATCCTTTATTGTCACACGCATGCACAGAGCACCGCACACCTAGTGAAATTATTCTCTGCATTTAACCCATCACGGATCCCCCCGGATACACTCAAGTAATTGCACAACACACACATGCTAGGGGGGCCGGAGCAGAGGGCTGCCATTACGGTGCCCGGGGAGCAATTTTGGGGTTAGGTGTCTTGCTCAAGGACACTACGACAGATTTATCCCCGGGAGGAGCTGGACTCGAGCCGCCAACCTTGCGGTTGCGGGGTGGGAACTCTACCTCCTGAGATAATGCCGCCCCGTAAATATAATATAGAACTGCTGTAGAAAATATAGAAACATTCAAGTCAGATCAGTCTCTGTTTCAGCTTTTGGTATTGATCATGTCCCTTTGAACATTGAAAATACTTAATCAGAAAGAAATCTGTTGGATTTATCATCTTAAAGCAATGGAGTTCCCGGGTCTTAATGATTATAGATGTGGTGCCTTTTTTGTAGACTCCCTGGATATGGGTCCTTGTTTTTTAGTGTGTTCTGCCTCTTACTATATGTAAATATTGTTATATTGCATGGCTAGCATGACAGAATTTACATTTGTGTAGTGATTGGCTAGATGTTCTGTTTGTATCTTCCACAGCAGTTCTATATATTGTATGTTTACTGACCTCTAGTGGTTTTTGTTTAGTTTTCCTATTACTTCGATTTATTCATGAGCCCTCCCACTTTGTACAGCTGTGGTCAATCGCCCTAATGGCACCCTTAGGTGTTATATCTTATTGTTGTTTGTCTCTTTTTCATGTCCGAAACATGTTGGCTTTTTAAATTATTCCATTATGAACTAGCCTTTTACAATAAAGCAGTTTTTTATACTTTATTGGAAGTGACTTGGATTCACCTTATTTGCTTTTTTACTGGATGGTTTCCCCGTTTTGGACCAAAGAGCACCTTTCTTAAACGTTTTGCTTCACCACTACTTGGAACGCCGTAGCCCTCCTCTTGTTTTTTTCAGTTAGTAATAATAAAGGATTCACTTTGGTTTCAAGGTCTTTAAGGATTGTTGCTCAGCTTGCACATCTTCAAATCTGATTGGCCGGAGTAAAAAAACACCTATTTGAGGATCAGTTTGCTCAGCTTGCTGTTAGGATTCTCAAAAATCCACAAATGAATGCAAGGGATTCCACAAATGGAAGCTGATGGGTTACATGCAAAAAACATATTTGTGAACCGGTTCTTTTTTTTGTAACATACAAAACACATTTGTGAACCGGTTCTTTTCTTTGTAACATACAAAACACATTTGTGAACCGGTTCTTTTCTTTGTAACATACAAAACATTTGTGGATCTTGTTTTATTTGTGGAATGTTCAGGAGACATTTGTGAGTGCATAAAGCAAGTATATTCATATTATTTATTTGTGGATATCATTTTATTTGTGAATTGTACATACTATATGTTTATGAGACAATAATGGCCCCATACTCCTTGGTCAATATTTTAAAACCTATGCATACATACTGTTGACAGCGGAGTTCTGTCTTGTCTATATTTCCCCCAGTCATTTGACCCATCGTTTTATAAATGTTAAGCCTTGAAAGCTCACTAGCTATAGAACAAACATAGAATTTGAATTGGATAGAACGGACTTTCCCCATTCAAATCAACGTCCCAGACTGGGCAGAGCGGCAGACATTTTTACGTGTACTGTAACTTCTGTATAAACAGACCCTGAGGCAAGAGGTTTTGCAGCAATGACTAAAAGAAATGTAAAACTGACATCTTGCTCCATCTCTGTCCCCCTGCTGCCAGCGGGGAGGCTACTGATGGGCTGTTGGACTGATTTGGGTTTAATCGCTTTATATTACTGTTAAGTCGTCACATTTTATTACTTAAATTATAATCTTGTAACGTTACAAAGCTAACCCTTTTTTGGTTTAGGCTACAGCCACAGCATGTTGCACACTGCCTTACTGCCAGGAGTTTGGCAGTCACTATGCCATAGGTGCCATTTTATGGTGTACTAGTCAAAATGACCACAGCAAACAGTGGAAACTCCGTTCTATCCAATTAAAATTCAGTGAGAAAAATCTATCGTCTGCCCCAGAGCGGAAGTACGTGGACGCATCGTGGAGGATTACATTGTCAAATTAAAAGTCCCCCGGAATAATATAATTTTAGTTAAATGGCAAGATACAGCATTGTAATGTTAAAACGCCCTGAGCGCCATTCTAGTTATTTATTTTGTAAATAATAATAATGGATTTAAGAAACTTTCCGGTCGTACTCTGATGAGGTCTTGATTGTGAGTCATAAGCCACATTACATTAGTCATTAAAAGTTCCCTCCCAGCCTTTAAAACACAGGAGCGGGCAGAGGCTGTGTTTTTGTTATTTGAAGGCCCTTCTACCTGTAAATGTGGTGTTACTCACTTTTTAAAAAATGTAGGGTAAAGTTCATTTATTTATATAGCCCTTTATCACAAGCATGTCCGTCTCAAAGGGTAAAATATTCAATCAATCAATCTTTGTCATTATCATTTGAATGTGTGAAAACACGATTATATCTCTACAAACCATTTTATGATCCCTATGTTATAACAACAATCTTAGACCTGATACAGGACCCTTTGGTCGTATTGGTTGTCTCCTCTCCCAAACGGTCCTGTGCTGCTCCTTTAAGAACGCTCCCTATAAGAGGTCTATAACGCAGCAGGCATGTGCTTGAGGAGGGCGGAGGATAGGCAAAGCCTTGATTTGTTGTTGCGATGACATCGCTGAACAATAGAGGTCAGCATTCAACCAGAAACTACACATAGATCCTTTAAAAAGAAAAACAATTTGTTGGAATAACATTAAATAGCTTGGTCTTTATTCGTAAAAAAAAAAAACAGAATTCATATAGTAACAAGTGAATATAGATTTGTTGCGTATTTTCCAGTTCAAATAAAGCTTGTGATTATTTATAAAACATCCTATAGTGCACTATTAATTGGCCACTGAACTTTAAACACGCGAGCCTGTTGCTGATGCGAGTCCTACCTCTGCCATGGCAAAATAGTAATTGTGAATAATCAATACAGAGCACCTCACCACAAAATGAAGAGGGTGGCCAACAGTTCGTCTGAGGAGCGCAGTGTTTTCATGTACTGGCATTTGTGATAGTGTCAATTAAGGGAGTGGGGAAGAGCACATTCAAACTGAAAAACAGCTACATTCTTCCAAGAATTTAAAAGAAAGAAAAAAGATCAAATGTATGTCCCTCATCAATCTAACTGAGCGGTTTTGGTCCCATACCGTAACAAGAGCAAAATGGACACGCATGTGCATACAGGGAAAAAAAAGAAGCCTAGTTCCATCTCTGCTGCTAAGCCCCTTGATGTTAACTGACAATCATATTGAAATCTCCAACACCGGTTTCATTTAGCAATGTCCTTACATGATCTCAACATAAATCATTGATGAGAGGGAATGAGGAAATGTGAGGAAGAATGAGTGACATTTAGTCCCTGGCATCTCGTCGTAGCCTTAATTAACCAGTTAGACTAGTCAAGTCCTTTCCCTCCCGTCTTCCGACTACAAACCACTGATTGATTAAAGGTGGGGCTAAGAGCTGAAATGGAACACAGCAAGTGACTAATACCTTAAGAGTAGATGGAAAAATAATATCTGCTCCATTTTCAACATTATGCAGTAATGATACGATTTTGTATTAAATGGCAACAAACAGAACAGTGTTTTGGTAAGAAGACTTAATCCCAAGTATAACATCACTGTATAGCACAATCAAAATCAAGGTAGCCTTGTTCACTAGTTCAGCTGAATAAACCCATCTATGATAGTCACAGTACTAGAGGTTTGCTGATGGACTGCATGTGAAAGCTTCTAAACCTAGGCAACAGGTCTTACTGGTTTTTAATGGTACTCTAGCACAAACTCCCGGGTAGATTCCTACAGTCAAACATCAGAGAAGACTGTGGTAAAAGGAAAGAAAGGGAGTGGATAACGTTGAAAGACAAGATGGAGGTCCTTAGAAGCTGTTGAGTTCAGCCAGGGTCTGGTCCAGGTTGGTGTGAAGTTCCACATTCTCCTTCTTGGTTGACACCAGCATGTCTGGGATAGAAAACAAAAACAGACTTTAAAGTCAAGCATGGAGCTTAAAGCCGCTGTAGGTAGGTTTTATAAGTTGACATTTAGTTTGAACTCAGCAAAAGTAACCAGGTTAATACCGTTGATACCCTGTGGTTGAGTAAACAAAATATTCCTCCTCTGTCTTTGAATGTGCAATAGGTTACTTCTACAACACAGGTTACCTGCACTGGGTGTAGTGCAGCTATACCCAACACAAACACCTTGCCACCTTGATGCATTTCTTATTTCATGAAACATGAAAGCCTTCGGAACACGTGTGTGTGTGTGTGTGTGAGAGCTATCCAGTATCATCCAACAGCAGACTCGCAGAAGCCCCTAACATGTGGTAAACACTACTTTTTTTTGATGATATATTCATGGGGGTTAGGTGTCCTTGCTCACAATGCATATTGTGCATTAGTGGTCCTCCAAACCTTTCACCCCTCGGTGGCCTCACTAAACATACTTGCAAGTAAGCGTGTCATGTCATTTGAAGCTCACGTTCTTATTTTTGGCCTGATCTAATTAATAATAATAATAATATGTCCTTTATTGTCACACACATGCACAGAGCACCGCACACACTTAGTGAAATTATTCTCTGCATTTAACCCATCACGGATCCCCCCCGGATACACACAAGTAATTGCACAACACACACATGCTAGGGGGGCCCGGAGCAGAGGGCTGCCATTATGGCGCCCGGGGAGCAGGTGTCTTTGGGGTTAGGTGTCTTGCTCAAGGACACTACGACAGATTTATCCCCGGGAGGAGCTGGACTCGAACCGCCGACCTTGCGGTTGCGGGACGGGAGCTTTACCTCCTGAGCTACTGCCGCCCCCACCAAGCCTTATAGAGTGCCATACATTATACTGAAAATCAACTAAAATCTCCCCGTCAGTTTGTCCTTGCTTTCGCTAATATTTAGCTCTTTTGTCAAACTTGTGCCGTTTTCCACAGAGATCTCCTGCCCTTAGTTGAGTTCAGCTATCAAAAGTTCATCCACCCACCCTGCAGAGCCAATAAGACGTACTGTTCTGTGTCATCTCCAGTTTGAACCTCTGCTGTGATCCCTGCTTTTTCAAAAATGAACCTGTATTGCTATGCTTGACTTCCCTGAGAACGTTTCACCCATTTAAAATGGCGCATGCAAGTAAAAGATGGTTATTTTCTAATTAACACATTTATTGTGTCTTGGATAATCTCTTAAATAAGTAATCCGTCATCACACTTTAGCCCATTGCCCTCAAAATACTTTACTCCACCGTACCTTGGTTCTTAGATTTTACTACCTTTAATTTCACGTTTGTACTTGGTGGATAAGTCACTTATAAGGAGCTGTATGCAAATTCAGGTGTATGAGAACGCGCCTTCAATTTAAGAATCGGTGGCATTCCTCATTCGGGGTAGCGCAGCTGGGAACACTTTGGAGGTTTAAGAACATTCCCACGCGTTCATGAATCCGGCAGGGATTTTTCTTAGGATTGGTCTTATGAAGTTCGTAAGAAGACACTTAAGAAAATGTTCCAGAATGAGGTTCATTGTCCTGAACTACTTATTAATTGGATGCGACGTCACTAGATTCAATTTGTATGCAGATATTAGCGTTTTTGTGAAAAGCCACGCTCATCGTGATTTCATTGGCTCAGTTTATTTTGTTTTTTAGATTTTCACGCTTTTCTTATGCTGGGATTTTAGACATAGGTCCAGAGTATGTGTAACGTTTCCGTGAATATTGCTTAAAATAAATCCTAGGAGGAGTAGGGATTTAAGTGTTTTTCACAATAATCAAAATGGCTGAAAATCAAAGTAACCGGAATCATGGTTTCTTAAGGCAAATTGGTTCCTCGTGCGGAGGGGCATCTGTAGGTCAAACGGGGCATGAGATATACCTGTTCAAATTTCATGTTTTCAGTCGATTGCTGTTAGGGGTGTTAACGATTAATCGTTAATCGATTAATAATCGTTAATAATTGGGTCGATTAGCATTTGAAACCAAACGATCAAATTTGATATTAGAAAAAAATATTTTACTTTTTTTTGTTCTCATTATTATATTGTTCTTATGTTGTCTGTATGCACCAACAACCACAGCAAATTCCTTGTACGTGAAAACTACTTGGCGAATAAAACATTTCTGATTCTGATCATCTCAATTGTGTCAAAGGGAGTTGTTGGTGAAATGCAATCATTAAGTTAAACACAAGAGGGCACTGCATTGGGAAACATTGTTTACACAGAAGAAGACTGAAGATGTTAATTCACTTTACATAGAAGAAGACTCAGTCGACCATGAAGGGTGCGAAAAGGAGCGTTGTGTGGGAACATTTCACATTGAAGGAGAACAAAGCGCATTGCCATCATTGTGAGGTTTTAAAATACAACACCTGCACTAGTCCGTTAATGTATCACCTCAAAAGCCAGCATCCAACCATGTTGTTGACGGGGGCAGATGCATCACAACCGACCATTGCCTCGGTGTTAGCACGGAGAAATTGCGATGCTAGCCGGGCGGAGGGTATCACCCAAATGCTGTACCGCATGATGAAAAAAGACA
>OMOT01012735.1:1977-19601 GCA_900312575.1 Acanthochaenus luetkenii | reverse complement strand
CTTTGGAATGAATGAGAATGGATAGCACACAATAGCAAGGCTATGAAGCGCAGAGGGGTAAAACCCACTTTGGATGAAATGAAGTCAATGTTTACTCACCTACACTTAATGTTGGCGAATGTGTGAAGGAAGGGGAGGGCAGACGTAGAACTGGCCCCGCTGCTTGTCTATGTGAATACAAGCTTATGTGACAACAAGCAAACCAACACGAGAAAGAAAACTCAAAAAACGATGTATCCCGAAATGTATCTGCACACAGCAAGCCTCTTCTGAAAGTTACTGCCTCTGAAATGAAAGTGATTTCCTCTGTTGTGTCCATGTTCACGACTGCCATTTTGTCATTTACGGCATCCCTTCATGAGTGTGAAACGGAGACACGGCGAGGGAAGCTGTCGCCAAATAAACGGCTCATTATATTCCCTTTCCGCAACAACTTTTACCATTCCTCGGTGAACGTACACACACACAGGGCCCCGCAGTGTGCGTTGATTGGTATATGTTTTTTTTTAGGATGGTGGTTACTGTGTTACTGCTGCCAAAGTAATGAAAAGACTGAACAATAAAGTACCAAGTGAAGACAGCTGGAGTGTTTTTAGAGACAGCATTGGAGCAAAGATAGATGTATGTTTTGCAAAAAGTATCAAGCACTGCATAATGAAGCTTGGTGGAATTTTGTTTGGCACAAAACTGGAAAACTAGGATATGAGTAGCTATAGTTATATGGAAACGGTCTGATATGTTCAGCAGACACGGGGACAAGATGACCCATATCTGCCACACAATTGTTTAATTCGCCAAACCTCTTTTAGGATCTGCATTCACAGCAACATTCATTCAAGTCGATCTTCCATCGTCCATCTTCCATTGTGCCATATCTTCAGTGTTCCGTTGCATATCTGTGCCGTGGAGGAATGGAGAGTGTGCTGTGGTGGTAGGGAGCTGATTTAGTCATTCTTTGATGCTCCCTCTAGTTAGCCGTCTCCCGCTGAGCACTGACATCCTGTCAGCATGGAGCCTCTTCTCATCCCCGGGTTAGTCACTACATGACCACAAGATCTGTGAAAGTGTGTGTGTGTGTGTGTGTGTGTGTGCGTGTGTGTGTGTGTGTGTGTGTGTGTGTGTGTTTGAAAAAACCCATTGACTGAATACAGTCAAATACATGTCACATTTCCTAGCAATGAATGGATAAACATAGAAGGAACGCAGAGGAAAGATACATTTTCATTGATGGATGCTTGTCACACAGTTGTCATTCAGTTACCATAACGCCATTCACACTCGAATAGAGCATTAACGTTTGTCATCCGAGTCTGTTAGTCTTGATTTTGATTGTAAGGATACTTCATTCCAGTTTCCACCATACAATGACTCTTTGTAGGGAGACGGTGACAGAACACTGTGGCTTGCAGCTAAATACGTGACCTGTAAGGTCCTCAGGGGTGGGTGGAATTAGTCGTGATTACTTTTTCGGGTAATTATAAATCCTCAACTATCCCAATAAAGCCATTCGCACCACCTCGAGGGCCCTCGACACTGTCACTTAAATGTGGCTTGGAACTCGACTGAAGCAAACCCAGGTCTCACGCCACCTTAATTGTACGGTGCAGGCAGCCTGTGGGTGGTTGAGGTTTCAAATAGCTTTAATTGATGCTGAGATAACAAACAGGTAACAGAATCGTCGGGAGAGCGTTGCCAGCGGCTTCACCTTGAAAGACGGTGAAAGAGCGTCATGAGCTTCAGTGTCAGAGCTTTATTCACTGAAACAAGCCCTGAAAACAGGTAGAAAGTAAACTAGAGAGAACACAAAAGCCCCAGTAAGAAGAACCTACAGAGGATGTGATTTGATTCTATCCATTTTGTTGTATGTTGTTGTAACAACACTGTGGTAACATTCATATGAGCAAATGATAAAGTGGACATCATGACCTCATTCCTTATTACTCTCTCTCTCTCTCTCTCTCTCTCTCTCTCTCTCTCTCTCTCTCTCACACATACACACACACACACACACACACCACCCCACCCCCATCACCTCCAAACACCAAACTGTGAAGTCCTAATGAGTAATAATCGCTATCCTCGCCCCGGCTAAGAAGGGAGAGTCAAACGGCGTCATTGACCCCGGCTCTCGACAGCACGTTCCAAAGATTAAGCAAACACTGGTAATTGCCCCCGAGATCAGGTTCTGTTTTGACTGTTTGTCGTTCTCACACCGCCTGATGTGTATTTGATCTGCAGTCGTATTGGCAGCAGCGCTCCTCGTTCACTCCTCACATCTCAGCTCCACGCAGAGAGACAGAGGGCTAAGAGCAAACCGACAGGCGAGCAGGGAGGTAGACACAATGTTGGGTTCAGGCTTTGGCAACGTGACGCTGGGAAAATGTGAATTAGCAGCCACTTACAGGATGATGTGTGAATGCCGTTTGGTGCAGTTATTCTGTGACCGAGCCGTATGGGCGTCAGGAGATGATATTATGTTTCTTTTCAAAGATAGCAATAGCTGAATTCCCGCACACATGGACACACACACACACACACACAGCACACACAAACAAATGCACTGCTATGCACACATTTGCATGCAATGTGCACATAAACACACTTGATCAAAGTCAATAAAATATTTATTGACACGGTTACAACAAAATCTATTTCTAATAAAGTGTAATTCAGTTTAATTATCTCATCCTGGGGTGATTTTGGAGGCCTTAGTGGAAAAAAGACATAAAATGTCATGCTTACATGGTGGATAACGTGGTCATTAAAAACAAACAATTCCACTGCCCTTTTATTGGTGAGAACAAATCATGTCCAGGCAACCACAATAAGCACCACTAACTAGTCACATTTCGTTGCTTGATTAACCTGTAAATTGTAAGGAATAAGTCACATGGTGCCAGTTAGAGGCCAAATCTCAAAAGTGAGAAACTTGCCAAGAAAGTTAAGAGGGTAATTTGAATGTTTGTGAATTGTTGACACTGTGCTTATCCATGTTTACTCTCCAATGGTACCTTGTAGCTTCTGTTCAACCAAAAGCTCCTTATCTGTGTCACAGACACAAAGATCTGGCCACTGATTTGTTGAGCTGCTGTCCAGTCTTTGAGGAGAACATGAAGCAGAAGTTTCTAGTTAATGTGTGGAATGAAATGCAGTGGAACAAAGTGCTACAATAGAGAAAAGGCTCTTTCGCCACACTGGGGACATCTCTTTTTAGTCCAGTTGTAACAGGACTTCAATCTGTGTGTGTGTGTGTGTGTGTGTGCATGCGTGCGCGCGTGTGTGTGTGTTCAAGTGGAGGGCTTGGGGTGGTTTTCTCTGTCTTTATTTCTTGCAGACCTAGTTTCATTGATCTGAAAACCATCATTTTTTTTTAAAATCATAATGGGACAGTTAAACAAACAAACAAACAAATAAATACAACATTACTAATAAATAAACTAAACTGTAATCGACTTACTAAACTCTATCAATTATTAAAACACAGTAAGTATAAGGAAGTAAAAAGCGGATTGTAACCCTAACCCTAACCCTTTTCCCATGGCAGACTATGTATCGAAATAACTTTTTCCGATTGAAAGCAGATTGATTTCTGGACTGCTTTCAACTAACCCTCAGTTATGAGCACAATGACATGTTGACAAATGATTGTACCGATGAGTCAGGAGCAGTTGCAGTCAGTCATGACAACCCCATGGCCGGCTACGGCTGACCTTGTCAACAAGCTCAGATCAAGCCAGTCCGTTTCAGTAGCTGAGCCTGACCCTCGGAGATCAAACCATAGGTGGGGTTAATGCCTGCTGGAACAATCATATGATCTGCTTTTCATTTCAGCCTGCTGGATCATCTCAACCTGTTTAAAGGTCTCTGTCAAGGGGAAAAAAAAGAGGAATATTTTTGCCAGTAATTGTGAGACGTCAATTACTGCGGATTTACTGTTATTAGGATGATTGCTCCAATGAATCCGCCCTGTGAGCTGCCTGGATTAAAGGAGCAGTTGACATTTCTCCAGGGACGTCTGACAGGGGAACCTGCAAATACTTTCGTCACTCCATCTCTGCACAAGACCATATTAGGAAGACGTCGTTTATTTCATTGTAAGTACCAGTTTGTGGTTGGAGATGGCGAGATGTTCTGAAATTCTTTCCTAATCGGGAAAGTTAGAGCACCATTTTTAACATCAACATGCTACATGAACAATCAGGATTGGACACGTTTATATAAACGGCCTAGCCATTAAAAAAATTGTTTTATATATATATTTCACAATAATATCTAATCTATTTAAGGAGAGCTTGACTGATTAGAGGATTGAAGACAATGGTTGTGAATGCACCATGATATTAAACTGGCTTTATTGATTTGATGGATCATGAACTTGTTGGTGGTTAACAATATTCTTGAACAGTAATGAATGGACAGCCATGGGAAGGGTTAGAGCTCTAAATGAGGCATAATGACAGAGCCTGCGGGCCAAGCTAATGCTAATAAAACCGCGTGACAACACTACAGGAATGTTGCCACAATTAATGAACCTACCGGCCTCTCTTCTGTCTGGTGCCAAGGCACATGTGGAACCTCTAAAAGCCTGTGTTTCTGGTGGAGCGAATTATCCCCTCGAACCAGTCACACCGGGATATCAGGATGCAGCGCTGACTGAAGTTAAAAGGGCCGTTGCAGGACCCAATCCCCTAAAAGCATTATTGTATACACGCAAGCTCACGGGGATGGCTTGTGTACACTCACACACAAATAAGCAGACAGGAACTTAGTTTACTGGCAGATCAGTGATAGTGTAAACACTGAGTTAAGAGAGAGATGGCTGAAAACCAAAGGCTGATTGATGATGGACTTGTGGTTAACAGTTCTCCCTCAAACCTCCCGTAGAAGTGGGAGGAAGCATTGTTGGAGATTTAGTACATGGGATTTTGGACAGAATATCATCAAATACATTCATAAATAATATGCTACCAATGCTTATACCTGTTTGTCAGTTGTGTTTTTACTCTTCAGCAGGTGATATAATAAAATGACATAAGAGAGATAGAAACAAAGCGAGTAGAGGAGACAGAGTGTGAGAAGTCCGAGTTTAGCAGACACAACAACGTGGCAGACAGGAGCAGGATGAGGAAGCTAGGAAGACAAGCGGAGGGAGGGAGGACGAAGGAAGGGGGGATCCTCCAGTAATTGCTGGAGCGGCATGGGGGCAGATTCAAGGCCTTGGGCTGATATTAAAGTGACCCGAGAGACTCCAGACAGGACAGGCCTCTAAACAGTCCTGGCTCCACTGTGGAATGAGCCTCCCCCGCTAGCCTACCGACTTCCAAAGCAGGCCATCCTGCCTGCTGGGTTGCCAGGTTGGCCAACTAACCTCCAGACCACTGCTGATGTGCCTGGTAGCCTGTCAGGCTGGCTGGAGGAAAGTATGACTGGAAATATGACATAAAAATACTACTAATAATATGTCTTGCATGGATGCCAGGTTGCAGTTTTATGTGACTAACTGAATGTTGTTATTTTAGACTTCACAAACATGTATGCAAATCCATTCTGTGTCTATCTCAAAGTGTAACCAGCACAGGTGGTCCGGTCCCCGCCACCAGAAAAACATGAAGTCTGTGATTAAACCAACACTCCATGTAATGATGAATGAATCAACATGATTGCATGGTGATTGTGATGAGCAAAGAGTAATTATAATACACCATAATGAATTACAATATGTCTCAATGGCTGTCATTTAGATGGTTTCTAATTAAGCATAATTGCTGGGGTTTTTATACAAACGGGCAAGATTGCACCTGATTTAGAATTCAAGCAAACGTTATGGCACCCAGCTATGACAATGATAGTCAATGGAGGTTTTCCAGTCTTCTAAAACTGTAGCAAAACATATCTGAGACTATTTGATATTCTACACAAAAAGACAAAGCATAGCTTCAGTGATAACTCTAAGGATAGTAATAGGATGTGGGATATCCCAGATGATGGAACGGAGATGAGCATGCGTACAGTTACATGAATTGTCCACGTACTGTAAACATTCAGCTATGTAAATATCTTGATGTCCTACACACACACACACATACAGACACACACTGATCATACAAGATGACTGCTGGCCATACGCAACATAATGCTTCAACCATTTAACTCCTCAACGTAGGTCTTGTAGAATAGGTAGGCTTGTTATGTCCTGCAAAAAAATTATATTGTGTGTCTTGTGCTTTGTTGTGTTCCCCTGTGTTTGTCTTACATGATTCTGTAATTCCATTGACTGTTGTTCAGGCAGATCTAGTTTGGCTCATTTTCTGTAAAGTCCTTTGAGACGTGCTTCTGATAAAGGGCTGTATAAATATATGAACTTCAACTTCAACTGTAGCAATGTTTTAGAATTGTTGTACAATCCACATTGTCATTAGTATTATTCCAAAATGTAGGTAATCAAATGTTATCACAAAGGGTTCTCATGGCTGCTCAAAAAGCAAGTTGTACATTTTACATAACCCTCTGTTCACTTTTCCTCATAATCCTCCTCTCACTAGTTCCACGCTGCAATATAGTTGAAAAGAAGAATACGCTGTTTTTTTGTAAAACAAACCAAAACACTGTATCTGTGTGTGTGTGTGTGTGTATATACTGTACATGCATGTGTGTAAGGTGGAAGCGAGTGGGGGCAATCTTTTGTCTCTTGGTTATGTTTGTGTGTGTTCTAATCAAAGTGTATGTACACTCGCTTGTGAGTCTGCACATGAACCAGCCCATGTGTATCCCTGTGTGTGTGCACGTTGTGTGTGTGTGTGTGTGTGTGTGTGTGTTTACTGCTACAAGGTCCAGCGGTGGCTGCCTGATGCCTACCTTGGTCTGACACTGGAGTCAGCACAGTCGCTCTGGCTCCACAGTGGGTGGGGTCGGCAGACAGCATAACTCTGGGCCCTGCAGCCCACTATAATTAGCCTTATTGAAGCTGTCACTCAATGAGCCGCCCCAATCCGGTCCCAGAGCGGCCCACTGCTAACATCAAGGAGAAGGTGCTAGGGGCGAGGCCCCGGAGCTGCTAGCCGCCCGATGCTAACGGCTAAGAGGAGGTATCTGTTACTGCCTCAGTAATACTCCTGACAGTCCCTTCGGTTTTCAGCCATTCTCTGCCTCTCAAGCTGTTCTCATCCCTTTCCTCCCAGCCCGGAGATGTGTTTTGACAAACTGATTGTTCGCTGGCATGACGTGATGTAACGAGGGACACATGTTGCCGGGGTGGAGGAAGAATATGAACGTAACATAAAAGACGGGAAAATCAGATTTCAGGAAATGTAGAGCGAAATAGGACTTTCAAATCTGCTTACATATCTCAATGAAGATGTTTTCAATTGGGGGAAATGCAGAGCCCATATAAGAGCATTCTTGAGCATGGATTTGATAGAATAACGAAGTCTACATAACATAAAACATGCAGCATTTTATAGGCGCATCGTTTTAGAGTTTTCTGTTGTTTCTCTTGAGGGTGCATTTGGTTTCAGAACCGTGTTTTATGAAGTCTAATTTTTTCTTTATTTAATGTGGCTTTGGGTGGCATTTCCTTATTAATATTCCACGTGAGAGAAATACAAAATGCTCAGTAATTCACAAACACACACACACACACATTAAACAAAAGACTACTGTAAACACATGCGTACACACACACACACAATGCTACTTAAAGCATTTCATTAATTGTTTCCTACATTCCGACGAGTTATTGTTTTCACTGACACAACTGACACAGTGCAGTAAAACACCCTGAGGGCGGTAGCACTGTATTCTGGTTCTAACCTCTTGATACGCAGCAGCCATAACAAACAGTGTGGAACTTACTCGGTGCAAACATGCACTGTTTACACCGCCACTACTGCGGAGGAACATTAAACAACGACAGCAATATTCTGGGTCATATTAAGGCTCCCACAAAGTGAATTGTCAGTTATAATATAGAGATTTCAGCTAAGATTTTACATGAGAGTTTACAGAGTGCTAACATAGAGCTACGTTATTCATTAACTACTACCGTAAAATAATGTATAGAAAAGGGTCTTTCAGTTTAAAAGGGTTCTTTTGGACATTCATGTACTTCTGTAAGTCTACTGAGATGATCTAATTATTTGTTTATGACTTGTTATACCCCTAATTTACTGTTGTTGCTTCTCTATTGGCTCAGTTGACCTGGTAGCATATTCAGCTATAATGTCTATATGTTGACGTTAACTATCTAATATTCTGTCCATAGAGGTTTACAGGCTCTCAGAAGTTTGAGGTTAGTTTTTGACATCTGGTGGAGAGAGAGAGAGAGAGAGCGAGAGAGAGAGATAGAGAGAGAATGTGATTATTGCAATGACTGAAGGACACTGGGATTCTTATAGTGTGACATAACACTGCTCTGCAATGGAAGAGATATATTAGTGTAAATCTTCTGTTTATAGAGATTTAAATTAAATTAGATTCTCCATATTGTATTTGGACAAAGATATATCAAATAAACAAATATGCAACAAGATACAATGGCAAACTTGTTCTTCTTACAGTAGTGTTAAGCAAAGCACATGCACGCTGCTAAAAGGAGTAAAACAGCTTTGTTATGAAAGCCGGAGGTATTTGTGGGCTTAATTACATTAATTTGGCTCCTGGCGTTTTGACGGTAAAACACTTAGCTCAGGAATTTTCATTCCCTTTGTGCACCATTGTAATGAACACAAACCCATAATTGTTTCTCACCCACGGGCGCTAACTGGGATTTTTAATTTTCCATCGCTCGCTCAGTAGCTGTGCCAAGTTTTCTTCAGGTGATGTAGGAACGGTGACTCACAGGGTGCAGGCTGCGAGAGCCAAGCCAGCCTTGAACAGAGCTAAATATATATATTCATAAATGCTTCCTGGGATTTGATAAGCTAGCTGAATTCTTACTTTACCAAATGAGCCTTTTCAACAAGACACAACAGATTTGTTTGTAATAAAAAATGTGTATTTAATTAGGTCTTCCTTGACAGCATCAGTATGCATTGCCCCCAAAAAGCAACCACTGAAAGGTAATTAAAGGCTAAATTCATGTTTTGACAAGGCCACTTTATTGATGTAAAGTACTGTGATGCTCCCATAATTATTACTTTATTACTGTCACACTAGCAGTACCGAACAATGTCTTATTTGACATCATCCCTGACTAACTGAAGGGAAAATCAGCCTTGCTGGCAGAAGGCATGACAAAGGTTTAGAAACAATGCATCACGGGTAGAAAGTGGCTTGTTGGCACGAAAGGAACTTTATTGCCTTGTTGCTCAACCCTGACTCACTCTCTGATGCAATGACCCTTATGTTCCTCACTAAATACATCTTCACTGCATGCGATGTTATTACAGCAGTATTGCTCTGGTGACAGTAGTTACGAACCAAAATGTCATAACAAAATGTTTAATTTCGGAATATTACGTACGATTTTTCTCAGGACCAACTTTTTTTTTCATTCTTTGAGTTTACAGGAAGAGTTATGCCATACAAGACAATCAGAGCATTTTTAGATTATACAGTATATAAAATGCAAAAATACGAAATAACTCAAATGAATATGATTCATTTTAGGCCTCGGTAGGTTTTGAGAATATATCCCAGCTTAGTTCTAAATTCAGCTGCGTCTAAATGGTGAAATGGGATCACAGCAGTAAGTACAATCCCTCTGGGTATCCCGTGCCAAAGGCAATGGGAAATCTTGCATACTGTACTTTTTATGAGGCACGCTCCAGAATGTTTAACAACCTCTTTTACAAGTTATTACCACGTTTGCCAGCTATTTAAACGCTTCATATCAGCTAACATTGTATGTTGGTACGGCTGTTCTCATCATATCAACCGTATAGACTTGCACGTGAAGCTTGTGCTGTGATTTAGACACTTATCAACAGACATGGCCTTTCACTGGCACTTTGTGAGATCAAGGTAATAATAGAGCAGTATTGTCGGTATACTGTGTAGGAACATTGCATTCCTCAAAGTGAACACTGGGGAGTGCTAGTCTGTTCGGCCCTCTGCACCTTCCCCTCCAGGTGCAGCAACAGCCGCTTTGACTGCTCCACGTTGTGGTTTCATTTGTTTGTTTTGACAAGAGTATTAACTTACAAAATGGCACCATAGAAGTGTAGGATCAGTCGGAAACAAATACAGAGGCGTCTTGAAAAATTAATACGCCAGTGCAGCAGATGATTTTGACAGATGTTTAAATGTGTTACCTCATATTGAACTCTTTTACGTGTCAGTGAGAGCTGAGTTATGAATATGATGGCTGAAGTTGTGCTCACAAGTTACTGCCAGTAGTTTCTCATCAAACTTGTACCATATTTATTGTGATCCGCTCTCTCCGTATTATGCAATTATCCTCTGAGACGTGAAGTGAATATACTGTGCATGCGCGTTCAGCTCTTCAAACTAAAACCATGCGAAGAAAGAGCGTCAAACTGTCTGCCACGTAATGAACATCTCTATTCTTATTTTACATGTGTGATTGCTCCGTTTGGGTGGTCTGGCCGTCATACTCCCTTATTTAGGTGTACAAACATGAGAAACGTTGGAAAATCTAATCAAGATGCAAAGATAATGACGTGCTATGTACATAAACACATGCCTTATACAGTAGATGTTCCCTAAACACATTTCAAGTCTACTTACATCATGTATGGTCTCTGAGGCCCTGCGGGAAACTTCATCAGCAGGCTCATGAGCAGGAACAGATCATGATGGATTTTCATTGAGTCTTCTTTAGACAAATGGAGATGGATTACATGTTGAGAACATGCAAAAATAGAACGGGCACACACACACACACACACAAAGACACAAGCACTCGTTCACACATGCAAACAGACACATGCACAGACACAGACACACACATCATGTAGATACGCATTCATGCATGCATGTGTGCGCGTGACCGCGTGAACACACACACACTCAAATCAGCAACGACTAGTTAGTGTTACTGAGTCGTCTTGTGAACAGTGTGACAGATTGCTAGGAGACAGGGTGGTGCAAATAAAACACTAATGACAATTTAATGGCTCATTAGCTTATGATGTGGGCAGCATTATGAGTGTGTGTGTGTGTGTTTGTAGTGCAAGAGATGCCTGCAGTATGAGTGTGTTCCCAGGCAAACCTGGCTAGGTGAGACTCTCTGGCACCAGCCTCTCAGCCCCAGGGGGGGCCGTACAGTGCTGCAGCCTACAAACTGAGGTATGCACACACACACACACACACACACACACACACACACACACACACGCACACATTTAATTGGAAAAAGGCAGAGGCTCTACAGGTTGTGCTTTCTACTTTTATCTCTGTTACAGCTGTCACACTCAGCATGGCTCCATTCAAAATGGTTGATACATGGTAATATCTACAGGTAACTCATTGACTCTCAACGCTGTAAATATATACATTAATATACAGTATGTTTACACCATACTGTACATAACATATTGATGTCACATAATGCTATTATAAAGCCCACAGGTAAGCTATGTCCTTATGCTACGTCTCTCTCCGTGACCACAGCGTGTTACACCTAATACACAGTAGACTACTGCTGGCTGCAGTGGTTGGTGAGTTTAGGGGTCAGGTCTCTTCATGTGTTTGACATTATTAAGAGAGTTACCATGTAATCCAGACTCAATCCTCAGGCCAATGAGACTTTATTGGGGGTAAAGGGTGATGGTTATGGAAGGTATTAGAGAATAATGGAGTAAACTCCTTTTAACATATTCGGTCCCCGGAGGCTTGTCCTTTTCACTGAAGTTCCTTATCGCTCAGTTGGAATATTTGGAAGGTTGACTGGGGAATTGTCGCCATACCTTAAAATGTTTGGGGAGCTCTCATCTAAAAGCTCATCTCTGAGTCTGATGATCCCTGTTTTAAATTATGGTTTAAAGCACAGTCATCTTATAGAGTGCTTTCCCAGGGTAAGATCTAGGGCAGAGATGAGTTGACAAGATATGATCAGTAACTTAACGATGAGGATATTGGACATCAACTGTTTACATTTTTATTTTGGTGAAAAGCGATTAATATACTGTATGTTTTGAATATATATTTCTCTACCTAATTTAAGCATTAAGCATGTTGGTATGTTTGTACTTTAACTCAACTTTACGAACGAAAACCTGTATAGGCCAAGTAGAAAGTGATGTGACTGGCTGCAAGGAGAAATTGAAACAAACACAGTGGAATCAAAAGTGATATGTCTTTCATTCAACCATCACCTTTAAATATGATAAATTACACTTAAACAGAACAAAATCCTGCTGAGCTGAACGTCACATCAAAAGCACTTACAAGACTAAATTATGATGAGTCCAAGCATTCTCTCTCTCTCTCTCTCTCTCTCTCTCTCTCTCTCTCCATACCAGTGTTATTATCCATCATTAGCGTCTATTACGCACTAAGTTGTTGCACTGTTCACTGTCTTTGAAGAGGCCACAATAACAGGGGAGGTTGGTGAAAAAAGGTTTGAAATGTCTCAGACAATATTGTCTGACGAAGACAAATTCGCCACAGGTTGCCTCCAGGCTCTGGTTCCTGTCGCTGATGTTTCTGAAGAGAATGCTGCTTCAAAATCCTCCAGACAGGCCAGCCAGCTGGCTTCATCAGCTCGGACTGTACAGTGTATCTGTTACCATGCTGCTGAATGACACATTGTTGAATCTTTCTGTCCTCTGCATTTTTGAAAATACTCAAAGTGAAAAGTTATATAATGTGAGGCGTTTTTTTTATATTTTCACATCATTTAATCTCATGGCCTGGCTTGTCAAAGATACAGTATGTTTGTTTCCTTTATTGTTTTTTTGATTTGATCTCTAGAAAAGGTTATTTTACATAAGTAACAAAATATAATTCTATATTTGGGTTGAAATGAGAGGTTCTCCAACGTCATTGAAAGGTTCATGTTTTATAATTGAGAGAATGCAGCTGAAGAATTTCCATGAAAATCTCTGGGCAAATTACATTTACGAGTTACAAAACGGCAATGGGCCAGAAAAACATTCACTTTAAAACAATCTTCCAGTGCATGACTGAAGTCTGCCGGTCCCTGTCCCACCACTCATTCATCCACAGAAAGGGAGAACAGAGGTAAGCGGGAGACCTCGGCCTAACCTGTGTGGGTCCCTGGGTGGGGCGTTTGGCTCGGTGAGAATGTGGCGTGGAGGCTAAGCCCACTGTTCCACTGGAACGTGTTTTCCTTTCTCCATGTTTGGACACACAGCAGACAAGTGGAGGTTAGGACAACACTCCGCTAGGAGCCAAAAGACTTATCCGACAAGTAATTAGGAGCGGGGTCAAGTTGAGAGAACTAAGCCCTGTAATTCCCCCTCCAATGCCACGGGTGAGGTAAGGCCCTACTGGAGATCTCTTTCCTCCTTAGAAGGCCCTCACAGGACTGTGGCAGACAGACATGACGGGGGACGGGACGAAAAGGATCAGAAATATAATTTCTGAAGTGGGGGGGATGATATGAAGACGGTAAGACATTTTGACATAGTGTCGCCTTTTACATTTTGCTAAACATAAATCTGTTTAGAACGTGACCTCCTTTTTGAATTCCACTGTAGCCACCAGATATGGGTGTCTTTAGGTATTTTAATTCATCTTTAGTTTCACTTATTTTATTATTTACATTTTTACTGTTGTCATACAAAATGAGATTTAAGATTTTAATAATTGTGTCCATTTCTCATGAAAATAATGGGAAGGCGTACACATCTGGAATCTTCCACGTTATTGGTCAGATCGGCTAAGTAACAGGTAAGAACAAGTTGGACACCTTAGAGCTCTTTGATATAAAGGCAGACAGTGACACTGCAGGTACTTGTGGCCAAACACGAAACGTGATTAGGTCTAGAATTTTCCCGACTCTATGTGTAGCCTAAAAGATAACTGACCATGTGATAGTCCCTTTTATTTTTTACATCGAGCAGCCTCCAACCGTCTGCCACATAATGAACAAATATATTCTTAATATACAGTACGTGTGTACTTTGATCTTGCAATTGCAGGTCAGATCACTTTATTAATTAATATAAATTAATAAGATAATGATACAATGACAGAAAAGCTCTTAATTTAATTGATGTATAATATTACTAATCAAGCAGATGACCCCCTTCAGCATGTTCACCGGGAGAAAGACAGACAGTCCTCTCGTGGAATGCACCTCTGCTTAGGTGCATGTGAAATTGCCTGGTGATGAAAAATCCTATTTACATTTGTGGGTGAACTGTCCCTTTGATGGCGGCACAGTAAAATGCGTGGTCTGTCCTTGAGCCCGGCATGTCCGTGTGAGCCCTGGTGAGAAAACACACATGACGTTTTCATAGCCACAGTAGGCCTATGCTATTGACCTTCACCTCGGCTTTCATGTGGCCAAATCCTAAAGCAAACCTCGGAACCCGCAACATGTTCATGAATCAGTTGCTCAAGACAGATGCAGGAATGATCGTTCTGTTTTGAAGCCACATAAAGAACCGAAATACAGAGAAAAAAGACATCCCTTAGGATGTTTTGCAAGTTAAATGAGCTGCTCTATGAACTGTGCGTCCCCTCTGTTATTTTGGTGGCTGTATTTCTTTCCCTCTCTGCACTGAGACTACAGACTACGCTCTTTAAATGAGGTTTTATTGGGTCTGCTTTGAAATGTCTTTTTCAGAAGTACTGTCATCTTGCAAGTTATCTGTTTAGCTGCCCTGGCTCTCGCAAAAGTCGTCTTTTCCTCTTTGACATAAGCGGTCACAAAAATCTTCAAAGCTGCCTCGTCAGCAGATATGGAGGCGCAGACGGCATCAAGTTGGTAATTTGGGCATGATGTATGTAACATAAATAACAACAGATTGCCACAAGGGTGAACGTTGAAAATATGATTTCTTTGAAATGCCAATTCGGTAAAATCCATACAAAAAATAGCTCGCATTATTTTTACAGCTTAGGGTAAATAAAGTTGTGTTAATAATACATTACTGTTTGAGAAGTTGATATCGGGAACCAGACCTGATATCTGTTGTTATCTCGACTGGTATACATGCCATGTGTTGTGAAAGAACAATGGCTACACGTTACTGAGTCATGCTCTCTGTATTTGGACATGTCTGCATGTTGTTTGTCGTCGTCACTTTGCGGCGGTGGCTGAGAACATTTTGGAAGGATGGATTAGAGTGGACTTGGCTCTGCAGGGTATTAAATAGGGCCTTCATTAGAAAAATGGGAAATAGACCTATGTTTTATAAAGAGCCATTAGTGTTTATTGATGAGACTAATGTGTGTGTTTAAAGTAAATTAGTAGGGGAGAGGCCATGCTTTAGGGGAGCTGGTGATGAAAGGCTTGCATTAATGTACATGGTGGAGGGACTGCTGTTTTCCATTTGGACTAACCGCTTCCCCTCTCCTCAATACACTGCACCACACACACACACTCACACACACACACACACAGATACACTCGGATACACATATACACATACAGTACCTGCTTAGATATACTGTATGTGCACACTCACACACAAATACACACACACACACACACACACGGCAGTCCTCCCTTTCACCGTCCTACACATGTAAGTCATATACTAACCAGAGTAGGCCTGGCGCCCGGGGAGCGCAGCCTGGAATTGCCCCTAAGAAACCAAATCCACTTTATCAAACTGCCAGATGTCACTCCCAATCCCCTTCCACTGGACGCTGGTTTCACCAGGCAGCAGCACACAGACATGGAGTCCGCTGCCACTGCTGGGGCCAAGATGGTGACACGAACACAGAGCAGAGAGGATGACATGTTAGACATGCCCCATACCGGTACCTTCTACTTGTACGCTGCACATATTCATCATTTCACAATGAAAGATGCTTATGTCACTCAGAAATTGTTACCAAAAATGGGTGTGCCTGAATGGAGGCATCTCTTTTCATAATTCATAATTGTCAAATCAATGTATGTATGCATATATGTTTGGTATATAAAGAATGTTATTTTTAGAATCCAAAAGTTAATTCTTCCTGTCCAAATCACATACTCCACACAGGGAACAAAAAAGGTCAAACATTTTCACTGCCATTTTACTTCATGTATGTGCATTGTTGGAGCTGTTCCATGCACGTTTGGGACGTTGCTGTTGTAAATAAGGTATCTACAAAAATGAGGCCTCCAAAATGGCAAATTATTCTTCATTATAACAGGGTCATGGTTACTGGAGATGCAAAGCTAAGCAAACACTTTTCAAAGTCCAACAACTCCCTCGACGGCTTGAGTGCCCGGTAAGATTGAACAGGAAGTGGGTGGTAATTTGCCGTGAGTTCTGTCCAGTCTCAGAACTCCCAGACATTGTGTCGTCCAATTAGAGCGGAGTCGCATGGTTACAGGGGGCCCTGCTTTAGATAGACACAGAGCCACCAGGTCACAAAGTTTAAATGGATTCCTAACGTCCCCAGGCAGTTGTTGATTGAGTTCCTGGTAATCTGTATGCCAAGTTCACTCTCTCCTTTTTCATTTTTAAGTCATCGGCATGTAGGTATTTCTTTTTTTTCTCTCCCCCGTCTCATGTGTTTTACATAAACGAGCAAGCCTTCTGAAAAATCAACTGCAAATGGGACAACCAGGGAGAACGGTAAATATTTTTTGAAAACAAAATACTGTATTATGGTTGCTTTGAGGAATGGCAACGGGAAATTGGGACATGCAAAGTGAACAATATGGTTTGAATCAAGTCTACCTTATTTGGCCATGATTATGTAACTAATTACATTTCAGGCTTTTCCATTCTGAAAATGGATGTTGTCTTCGGCGGGAGAGAGGCATTTCCATGCCCTAATTAATTAGTTCCACTAAATAGCTTGGAAAAGGCCCCTGATTGTACTAACAACATGCTATCTTTCCTCCATCAAATCCAGAAACAATCAATTATTGATTGTTCCGTATAGAGGAATCAATTGGTGGTCTGCCCTTAAAAATTACAATTTTATTTCCCACGAATGAATCTGTAATAACATTCCAAAGATAAATGATTTCATAAATGTTTCAGCTATTTCATTTTTCCCCAACACATATTCATTGTGTTTCAAATCTGAGCTTGGTGGGATGTTTGCTGACTGGGCACCCAAGGGTGTGAGAAGGAGCCCAAACTTTCTTCTCGTGTGTCTATATCCAAAATATATTTCATAACAAAGGTCTAACTTTACTGTTAGGCTATTGATTCTCGGAACAAAGCATTCAGTTGTTGCAATGCACAGGGGAGTTAGCAATGTAGAGAGTAGAAAACAGGCACAAGTCAGGGACTCTCTATGGTATCTCCCATATTCATCTATTTCTGCTTCCTACACACTCCCTTGACGGCTCGAGTGCCCGGTAAGATTGAACAGAAATGTGTAATAAATATAATACTTTCTAGGTATTTATCATCATTCTAATGTGAGATAAGTTGCATACTGCAGCTTTTAAAATGTCCTACTGAAAATTAACAGTGCTTTAATAAACTGTATGCCTTCATTTCTCATAGTCTCTTTGCATGTTGTACCATCTCTCCAGGTAGAGAAGAAGACCAAGACCACTGTGCTAACTGCCGCCC
>OMOT01012672.1:0-18647 GCA_900312575.1 Acanthochaenus luetkenii | reverse complement strand
GTTGGGGTGTGTGTGGTTTGGGGGGGGGGGGGGGGGTGTCAGGCAATGAGGCCATGGGAGACATGTCTGTCCTACTAATGAGGGGACACAAGGTTATTTACGGCAGGTTGGACCAGTGTCATGGATATGGAGATAAGGCAATACCCAGGTAATAAATCATTAAGAATATGTGTGTCTTTGGGTGTGTGTGTGTGTGGGTGTGGGTGTGGGTGGGGAGTCCAACCACTAAAATCGTCAGAGATACACAGATGGATGTGCTTTTCAGTGCCACACTCTCTTTCTCACAGTTATGCTGCAAGGGCAAGAGAAGTCTCATCCGTATTTCATATGGTTCATCAACTCTTCTCCCTCCATACTTATATGCTTGTATTCAGTAGAAAACATGTCCATCATAAGTATTTCTGTGCATGAAGTATCACGCTGTTTATTCACTTTGCTGTGGGCAAAGTTTGCAATCTCTCTCCCCACCTCCACCGTAATGACTCATTGCATTATCTTTGGTGCATTATGTTGTAATTCAGAGCTGAAACTGAACATGTCTGCACCAATGACTGGAGGTCAATGGTAGACAGGTACTGTGATGAACAATGCTTGCTTTTTAAAAAGGTTGGTCGTTTTTATGTAATATCGAAGTAAATATTTAAGCTATGCATCAGAGCTACGAGTGTGTGGCTGCATCTTTTTTGTTACAAATGGGAGAAAAGATGTCAATGTTGCCAGCATTCAAGGAAAGCATGAATGTTTGAGAGTGTAAACGTGAAGCGAAGACCATTGTATTCTGATCTACAGGTTATAAAATGGACTCTGACGATTTTAAGGCATACCCCCTAGACAATGTTTAATCGACCATCCAACAACTGCTGTCTTAGAAGAAATGAAAGAAAAGAAAAGTTGGGGACTCGACAGGGATGTCCCCTGTCTCCTCTCCTATTTGCATTAGCCATTGAGCCTCTAGCTGCACACATCAGGAAATGTCCTCAGATATCAGGAATTAGAATAAATGAGGTGTCAGTGGTGATATCACTTTATGCTGATGACATATTGCTCTTTCTTGCAGACCCAGAGCAGTCACTCCAAGCTCTATTGGATGTACAAGATGCATTTGGTTCCATTTCAGGATATAAGGTAAATTGGAGAAAAACTGAGATCATGCCAATATCCTCTTTTGACTGTCGACCTCTTCGTACCAGGTTTAAATGGCAATGGAACCATTGTCATATCTCTTACCTGGGCACCCTTATTCCCTGCAAGCTTGAAGATGTGTTTCACCTTAACTACCCTCCAGTCTTTGCTAAAATAGGAGATGACTTAACCCGTTTGAACTCTTTGCCTATCTCTCTGCTTGGGAGAGAGAAAATTATTGAGATGTCAATTTTACCTAAGCTGACAAATATTACTTGTACCGATTCCAAATTCTTTTTTTCTAAGATTACAAACCATTACTCTGTCATTTGTTTGGAGTGGCTAAACACCTAGAATCAAGAAGAACATGCCTTGCCACAAAGGTGAACTGGCATTACATTGTCCAAAGTTTTACTACTGTGCATCCCAATTACAGCAAGCCCCGAAGTACCTTGGCGTGCGTCTGGATCAGACTTTCAAACAACATCTTGAAGAAGTTAAGGCCAAGATAACTTCAAGGGTCTCGATGATCCGTTGCCTCGCTGGCACGACCTGGGGAGCCTCCGCTAAGACGCAACGTATATCTACCCAGACCCTGGTCTTTTCTGCAGCGGAAATACTACGCCCCAGCTTGGGGCAGAAGCCTGCATGCGAGAAAGGTGGATGTGGCTATTAACAACGCCCTCCGGATCATAACTAGATGCCTGAAACCTACCCCTGTCTTCCTCTTGCCAATCCTTGCGGGAATCGCTCCGGCGTTAGGCTGCCACCCTCGCACTGGCAAGAAAGGCACAGAAACACGACTGGCACATCCTGCACAACACCACAACGAGCGCCTCCAAGTAGAGTCAAGTCCCGCCACCCCTACAAGGCGGCACAAGAGATGCTTCACTCTGTCCCAGAGGACCTGTCCAGAAATGCATGGCTGGTGGCAGCTTGGAAGTAGGAGTGGGAGATGGCCGGGCCCACCCGCATCCACGGTACATCTGGGACCTGGGAGGTGGCGCCATAGGAGAAGACAACCTTCCACGCCGGCAATGGACCTTATTGAACCGTCTATGAACTGGGGTCGGTCACTTTAAATCATCCATGAAGAAGTGGGGCCTGGCAGACAGCGCTGCATGCGAGTGCGGCGAGCCTGAGCAGACTGCCGAGCACATAATTACCACCTGCCCCCTATACAGACCACCCTCGGAAGCCAGCCTCTTTGACATAGGACCAGAGACAAGGGCATGGCTGCACGACACAGAGTTGGACCGCTGATGTTACACGAAAGAAGATCCCAATTATGATTCCTGGAACAATAGGTCTCAGGTGACACAAGCTTTTGAAGGAGGATAGAGGCACATTATGCAGCTCAGTAAAGACTCCATAATTTACTACTTTTGGGCTTAAACATGTCAAATACCCAACTAATAACCCTATCATTCTACATTTAGTTGAACTTTGAGAGTCAGTTAATGTACATTTTAAGTACGATCACTTGTTCTTCCCTTTTTCTTCCATTTGGAAGAATCATTCCTTTCCTAAGTGCTTTAATGACGGTACCTTTAAATCTTGGTTTACAAAAGGAATACTAGAGAAACTCCTCTTTACTTATGGCAGAGGAATTTGAGTTGCCACCTACTGATCTCTATACATTTCTGCAAATGAAGAACTTAATCAAAACAAAAATCCCTACTGGAGCTAAATGAATCTTCAGGGGATGAGATTCTGAGGACACAACACTTTATAATACTCTATGTAATGCTCGCATCAAGTGGGAGCACGGTCTAGGTTAAACTATTAATGAGGACCAGTGGGCTGATATCTGATAAGGCTGCCCATTATAGTTCATATAACATGAGACATAAACTCCTCCAATATACTGTATAATCATTCATAGAATATACTGTACACCCTCAAGACTTCAGAAGATGCACTTAGAGCTGTCATTTCTCTGTTGGAGAAGCGATAAAAAGCCTACTATGGTCCTGCTCCACACTCTTCGTGCTTTCTGGATATCGGTGACAACGGTGATCTTGCATTGGTCTGCCTGTTTCCTGCAAACCCCATCTATGCCTACTTGGTCATCTCCAAATAGGTAACAACAGCCAGAAAAAGAATCTATCTTTGATTGCTGCAAAAAATGTATTGCTATTAACTGGAAGTGCTCTGACCCCACTTCAGTTCTCCATTGGAGCAGAGATCTGGCAGGCTATATCCCATTAGATTTTATATTTTACAAGGCTAGGAAGACCCAGCACACCTTTACGGAGGTATGGCAGGCATATATAGACTTACTGGAAAGGGAGGGTGTCAGCTTACCCACACGGGCTGCACCAACATGATTTTGCCGCTCTCTGTTCTTGCCTGTTCCTTTTAATTAATAAATGTTTAAAAAGAAAGGAAATGAAAAGTCCTCTGTTAGAGAACTACTTACGTTGCCTCTGCCCAGACAAGCTTGACCTGGCTGACCTATTCAAGGTCTGTTAAAAACATCCATTTCATCCGGCACAGTTGTGGGTGATTGGACTGAGAAGATTGAAAATGGCCTCTCCCTACAATACGTGCCTGTTGCTGTGTGGATATTTTTCGCCTCACAAAAAAAAAGAATCACATCTAAATTGAAATTGAGACAATTTTCATAGCTGCTGCTTTGACCTTTGGGTAGGCGTCGTTTACGAGTTCGCCTGTCTGGGTGTGGATTGGCTGCACTGTCAAGTCTGCTTCCCGGTGACCTCGTTAACTCGCGGGCTAACCTTTTTCCTCACCTCACTCTTTTCTCACATTTGTCCTCCAGCAGAAATACAAACCTTCGAACCGGCGAGCTTTTGTAATTCATGTTTCTTTCAGTCAGACCAGACAAAATTCACTTAACAGATAATATTTTGCCGTAGTATTTTAGTTTCATGTCTTTTCTCCCCATGCCAGAGTCACTAGGCTACAAAGAAAGAGAACACATTGTCAAATTGGTAAAAGAAGTAATAAAAAGTTATTTATCTGTGTCACAGTGACCCACAGCTGTGTTTGCAGGCATTAAATGTATTTCTCCTGTTTGTTTTCTGTGCACAGCTAGCAATGAGGATCAAAATTGCAGACATGATTGCACCGGTTTCATGGTGTATTACAGTTTCACTGCCATAAGAATAGGGGATTATAAGACGAGGTCGACTTTACATTACATTGCGGCATTTAGCAAACGCTTTTGTCCAAAGCGACTTACGATAAGTACATTTTGTCAACAGTAATCAAACCGACCGTATATCACAGTCTTCATCAGCTAAGCCTTCAATAAGAATAAATAGCTTTCGTAGAGTCAGAAGGATGTTTATTCTAAAGGACAACACTGATGTCATTTTATTTTTTTTCCCATCTCCATTATTGCCCGTGAAAAATGTAAAGCCAACAATGAATTTGCCACAGTCAGAAGCTACTACTGAGTATTCTACAGCTCAGGCACATACTGCTGCCTTAGCGCACGTAATACCACATTGAACAGCTTTTCCTAACATGACTTTATCACACACAGGACGGCACGGTGGCACAGTGGTTACCGCTGTTGCCTCAGCAAGAAGGTCATGGGTTCAAATCTCTGCCCCGGTCCTTTCTGTTTAGAGTTTGCATGTTCTCCACGTGTTCGCGTTTCCTCCAGGTGCTCCGGTTTCCCCCCACAGTCCAAAGACATGCAGGTCAGGTGAATTGGAGACTCTAAATTGCCCGTAGGTGTGAATGTGAGCGTGACTGTGTTTGTCTGTCTATGTGTTATCGCTGTGATGGACAGGCGATCTGTCCAGGGTGTTTCCCTGCCTTCTGCCCAATGCATGCTGGGATAGGCTCCAGCCCCTCGTGACCCTGAATAGGAGTAAGCGGGTATAGATGATGGATGGATGGACTTTATCACACAGCTAATTATTTGTTTAATGTGGACTATTTTCACTTTTCCATTACTGTACACTGTTACTTACTTTTGGTGGCAGTGAAGAGGCAAGAGTGGGAGGCAAATTAATGGAATGAAACTCGTGACGTTATAAAGTCATGTTACGGTAGCCTGTAATTGACACAACCAATAAAGTCACACTTTCACAACAGAGGCGAGTAAGCTAGCTACTTGGAGTAGAACTCTAACAGAAACATCTAGAGAAGAGGTACTGTAATTTAACGTAATACAAAATACCCCCATTATCATAATACTGCTTTGTCAAGAAGGTGACTTTTCCACGTTCATAGTTGACATTTCTTGTGACGCTCAAAGCACCATCCTCCATCATTTACCAGAAAATGAAAATGCTTGGGAGAAAGGTTTTGTTACACAAATGTAATCAAACTTATACATATAGTATAGTGCTTTTTTCATAATAAGCTATCAATGCGGCGCATGCCCAAGGCATTTGAAAAGATATACATATTAAAATGTCATTTTCTGTACTGGATAGATGTACATTTATTTGCTGCGATGGTCGGTTTTTCTTGGTTGTATATCTGCATGTGTCCCATTTAAAAGGGAACACATATCCAAATAATTTGAAATATTACATTAAAAACGTACAATTTTAATGTGTTAAAAAAGTACTGAACACTTATTGAGGTATGTATGGCTAGAATAAATAAATCATTTGGAGAAGGAAAGCAGCCACCATCTGACAAGGGAAACTCAAATCTTTACATTATCAGGCTGAAACCACCGTCTATGTACTGAGCAAGTCTGCTCTCATTCTACCAGAACCAGGACGCCCCAGCGCTGCAATCTAGCACACAAAACAAATCACAGAATTAGTCTATAATAATTAGGCTGGCACACTTGAGGCTTCAAACCAACAAAGCAGCATAATCTTATGCAATAAACAAGCAGGGAAAACATGGCACATGCAAGGGAGGATCACAAGGCAAGCATAAAATGGGAAATAGGTGGTATTCGAGACCACTGGGACAAGAGAAACAAGGGTGCAAGCTGCATAAAACATTATAACTCTGCTAATTTGATAACAGCAGGATACAATGTAAGAGCTCCATAGACCTTCATTGAAAAACAAAGTGCCAAAAGCTCACTCATGGTCTCAAGGCCAACCGCATGCAATGCAATTTATTATAACTCAACTCTTTGAATCCTCTTTAATCTTTAATATCTCGCACCACAACAAGCGTTCCATCGCCTGTGTTTAACGTGCGGGTGGAAGTTGGGCTATCAGTGGGAAACTGGTCGTCTATAGACTGTTTCAATTCAAGCAGGCAAAATTACATATATTAACAGGAACAATTAGAATCTACTGGATGTATAAATGGTAAAAATAGTTTCATCCACATACATTTGTTTACTGCTGTATGAGATACATTGGTTCCTGCAGATCCCCCTACCGCAGTTTAAAGATTATGATACTGGGTAAAATGTGGATAAAGAAGCCTGTGGAAATTGATCATGATTAATTCTATTCCGGTTCTGCAACGGTATTTTTAGCCAGGACAAATGTGGAAAGACGGCTATGGCAACGTTATTTCTTTGACAGTAGAACATGGACTTTGAGTAGGTTTAGTGTAAGCAGCTACACCTCCTCAAGTGATCGCGCCGCAATTCCCTTGGCACAGAACCAATAAGGAGCAATCACAGATGGTGCCAAAAGCTTGGCATCCGGCACAGAAATGTACATGCGAGAGTTTTTCATTATTTCCAAGCCTACACTGATCAATTTCCATCTATGTTGCTCCAGGCACACGATCAAGTCAAAACCAACATGAAGAGGAGGAAGACAACTTACAGTATAAGCCCGAAGGTCTGCGTCAGGTAACTCCCTCAGCATACTCTGTCAGATTTCTTCAAAGCTTTCCAAGTCCACGAAGGTGAGAAGAAGAAAAGAAAAAACACATTTGATGTTGTGTAGACAGGAATCAAGGCCACCACATGAGGTTTTCAACTTGGAACAGGGATGTGGTGTTTTCGTTCTTCAAACAGGAAAAATAAAGTTTGGGCTGACACAAGCAGCTAAACATTAATAAATAAATAAAGGTGACGTGACATTGTCAAAGGGTTTCTGACACCTGTTAGCTCCATCTCATGTAGATGGCATTCTGAATGGCTCAGTGAGAGAATACAATGTCAAATAATTGCATCACGTTATCGTACCCCGCTCCGTAGCTTTGTCATTCAATAGATGGGGCTGTCGACTGTATGTGCCTGGACAACTTTGGCTGTTTGCCAGCATGTCCTGTTGAGGCAGCCAACTTTACCCCCTTTGCCAGTGAGCTGTGACTAATAGGAAAACACATCTGACATCTGGCCTACTCAGTCTGCTGGTTTTAAATAGATGTTGGCTTGGTAAAGGATTAATTCGCTATTTTCTTTAAGGGGGTGAGATCTGCCTGAACAGCGTCTAGGGGCAATTTCAAGAAAGGCTTATCAGATGGGGATATGCGTTTGTTTGGAAGTAAACACATGCAGATGCTGTTCTGAGCTTAATGTACTGTATGTCTCTGTAGTGTGCATACCACCATAGTTATTCTGAGTGTGGATGCAATTTCGTTAATACGTGGATAATATGTGGATATGGATAATATTTAATTAAAGTTCTTGCTTTAGTTTCATGCCACCCAAGACTCTTCTATGGATAAATGCACTGGTTTCAAATTAAGACGGACTTCAAGCATTCTCTATGGCTTCTTCACACTGGATGGTAGCTGTGATTTATTTTATTGTATTTTATGAAAAATCTATGAAAGATTAAACTGCGTGCTAAGGAGGATCCTCTAGACCTTTGGATTATAATTCTTTAAACAAAAACAAAAAACGAATTACTGTCATACTTTTTTTGTGGTGCTGCGGTATATACAATGGTGAAGAAAAAACTGAAATGCCCATTCGCATTATGTTTTCAACGCATCAACAGCTGTTGCCCGAATTGTATTTGTATACGTCTCAAAAACGGTAAAATTATTTAACGTGGCAAGGGAGATATTCTTTAAAATCATGACAACATACAGTATGCCAAGCACAGACAAACTGCATCAGCAAAGAGGAACAGCAGTTACAATAGCACTAGCGATAGACAGACACTAGTTGCTAAACACCACAGAAATTCTCTGTAAAATCTGTAATACGTTCTCAACAAAATGTTTATGTGGTGAGCTTCTTAACGCTGGTATTGATGGTACAGCTGCCATTCAGAAACCACTTATATCCAAGGCCAGCGAACAAAGACACGTAACCCGGTGTAAGACAACTTGGACACCTGAGCAATGGGGGGAAAAGGTTCTATGATCTGATGTCTCATTTACCCTTTTTCCTTCATTTGGATGGGTTTACATTTTGAGAAAGCCAAAGGATGCCTTCAACCCACAATGCCTGTTGACGATAATTGTGGTGGATCTCATGGGAGTCATTACGCTCAATGAATGTTCTGCATGGTCGTATAACGGCCAAGGAATAGGAGGCCATGCCATATAATGCCCTCCTACACACTGCTAAACATATTCAAGAGTGGCTTCATGAAAGTCAAAGCTCATGGCCTCCCCAGTCACCAGATCTACACATCGTTGAACCTTTATGGGAAATCCTTGCGTGCAGAGTGCGCAGTACATTTCCATCTCCTTCAACTCTCAAAGGACTGGAGGCTTTCCTTCGTAAAGAATGGTCTAATATCCCACCACACAGTTCAGGACTTATAACATTCCAGGACCGAAGATGTTCTGAAGTCAGATGGCCCTACTCCTTATTAGGTACTGGATATTTACATTATTAGGTGTTTCCATTATTTTGTCCACCAATGTAACTCGTGTCTTTGGCCGGCAAAATGACAATACCTGTATAGACTGGGTGCTGTGCATTTCAGAAGGATTCAACCTTCAACCATCGGCACCCTTAACAAATTCCTATATTATTTTTAGTCTTGAGTTCAATCTCTGAACCAAACGTATCGAGGGTATTGTGTCCGTGTAGAACTGTTGTATAAAATAGGATCTTCAAGGCAAGGCAACGGTTTGATCCATGCTCACTGAGATGTTAATGCTTCCTTGCTCTCAGTCTCTACTAAGATACCAAGACTAATTACCCTGCATCTCCTCACTCCCCATTTACCGTCTGTTTTATTCTTTCCTCAGGAAAAACAACAACTCAAAACTCTTGTCTCTTTTTTTTTCACCTAAAAAGCCAATTCACCAAATGCCTCACGTTTCCGTTGGCCTCAGGTACTCTGACATGAGGAAAACCTTTTCCTTCTGTTCCTCTGTTCTTTCAGTTATTCACACCAAATCCACTCTGCATTTATGGAAGTGCTATTATTAAAAACAGTCATGTTTAATTTTATAATAGTTCTATTTGTTTTGTTTTTCTGCATAGGAAAAATGTATATCTGCCTTGGTAAATTAGTTCAAACCTGCATATTGTCAATCACTCACTACTTTGACAAGTATCAGCTGAAGCACATTATGGTGTCACTAAAACAACTGCAATCCAGTATTTGCACAGCTCACGTTGGTCGCTGTCCTACTTCTCCAATGAGGAACTGGGGGCCAAACTGCATAACAGCTGCTGCACACTGGTGTCGTGTATCTATAACCCACCATAGATGAATAATGAATTACCCATTAATAGAAGCAGTTGATAATTAGCACACAGACATTCTGCACCCTGGCCTCAGGCTAGTCCTCTAAAGGTACCCAACAGTGGCAGCTAAGGCCACAGCAATGGTCGATGAGCAGGACAAGCTCTTCTGTGACTACACTTCACAAATTGCCGCCGCCCATGAGGTGGAAGCGTGGAGCCAATCACATTAACCAGAACTAGAAAATGAGACCATATTACACCCATCCTGACCTCCCTTCACTGGCTTCCAATTCAAGCCAGGTCAGACTTTAAAGGTGCTTCTGTTAACATATAGATCGTTACATGGGCTTGCACCATCATATCTATCTGACCTTATCATCCCTTATGTTCCCCCCTCTTGCCCTCTGATCGCAGGACGCTGGGTACCTTACTGTCCCTGGAATCAAGAACAAAATCAGCGTTCACCTACCGAGCTCCCCATCTCTGGAACAAACTCTTTCTTACGATTAGAGAAGCTCATTCTATAGAAATGTTCAAATCCAGACTCCAAACCATACGACCAACCACAGCGCCATCTGGCTCTGGACCGACACGGTCTCTTCTCCTACCTTTGCTTAGACAGTGTGAAATCTGCCATTGTGCGCCCAGCGTAGGGCCGCCTCCTGGTTGCTGGTGTCGAATCATTTTCCGTCTGCTGTCTGTGTGAGCGTGTACATGGCTGAATATGTCTACCCGAGTGTACAGGTCTTGCTTAGCCTGGCTGTGTGGTCATCAGTGCTGCCTGGAGTGTGTCTGTCTGTCTGTACTGACACATGTGCAGTGTATTAAAGTTTTCTTTGAAGTTTTTCCTTGTATGCTTTGAGGGTCTAAGGCTGGTGGTGCTGGGTAGGTTAGGCCTTATAGAATAGGTAGGCTTGCTATGTCGTGTAATAAATGAACTTGAACTTGAACCTAGTTAAATCAGGCACTAGAATTTGTGACACAATTTTGAGGTTTGAAATCCTGAAACAGACTCGAAAACAAAAAAACCTGAGCAGAGTTTCCGATCAGAAGCACTGACACTGACTTAATGGGTTTGCCTTCCATTCCAAGTACTTTATCAGTGACATCTTATAGTAGTTAGTGTTTTGTTAGATAAAAAGTATTGTGTAAAAGATCATATTTGACTGATTGTGCAGCGGTTCATTTCCCTATTTATTTATGTAATTATCTATTTAATCATTTTATTTTGTTTGCTAGTGATCAATAAATAGTTGGGTTTTTTTGTGTGCTGCACACACATACATGAGCTGAATAATAATAGTGCTGTGTAGCACTTCAGTCATTCACACAGTCAGTTTCCTGAGCAAATGTTTCAAAACAAATACACATTGTACAAAGAACAAGGTAAGCAGAGGGAACTTGATTTCATAGGGATAACTGGATGAAAAAAGCTCAATCCTAAAACGCGCTGCTTGGTAAGATGATGTAGGCATAATAAAGCGTATCTGTTCCTTTAACCTTAAAGCCTGACAACACGAACAATAGCAATAAGAGCTATGGCTGTCACCAGAAAGTAATGGAGGCAATGGGGGAGAGAGCAAGGAAAGGAAGTGGGAAAGGGTGAGGGGGAGGGATGTGCGATGGATGGGGATAGAGAGGAAGAAGCTAGTGTAGTGATCTTTCATCATAATCCTGTTACTGTTGAATAATTTAAGTGTCTCCTTGCAGACATTAATTTCCTATCGTCTACTTGGCCTCTAATTCACTGGGAGAATGAATGAGGATTGACGTGGCCCCTGTTTCTTGTGCAGGGAAAGCCAACGTAGGAACTGTTGATAAGCGGGCAGTGGTGGTGAAACAATAGGCAGCTGGTTATATTCATCCATCTTTTTGCTACACATGCCATCCAAGAAAAATACACCATGAAAATATACGTCAAATAATGTTCATTATCAACAATAATAAAAGATGATCAAAGTACCGCATGTGAACTGATATGCTGCATTTCCCATTGTACGAAAAAGAAAAGTGGTTTAACGTGAAAAGCGATGTAGAGTCATTTTGCTTTAGATTACTGTAAATTAAGCAAATACCATCATCTTTAGTGTCCGTTATGTCGGAAAGGTCACCTCAACACAGTGTAGTGGACATGTCAAGGACAGAGCCATGCAACTGATATGCCATCTGTTCCAAAGATTGATAGCTCACTCCTGCAACGATATGCCCATGTGCCTCTTAGCGTTCTCCAGATCTCCAAGGACATCAGGGGTATACGGCACCATATAAAGTGACATTTCAGAATTATAGAAAGACAGACAGACGGAAAACGAGAGATGGAGAATGAGGAGAGAGAGAGAGACGGTCAAAATAATATGCCATTGTCAGCCATGTTACCACAATAGGTCTGAAATACAGCATCATAACGCACACTGCAAGGCTCTGAGAGCTATAGTCATTTTAAGCCATATTCTCTGAAAGGAGAGGAACAGCGCTGGGAAGAATGAGGTTTGCGGCTTCAAACATCTGTCATGTTCTAGGCTGACTTTAATGGTTGAGCAAGAGAAGGGAGCTACGATGACACACACGGGAAAGCCAACGGTAGATGTCAGCGTCTAGATATTGTAGGGTGAAGGCGAGTTGCCTAAAAATGTTTTTAATATTTTCTTGATGAATAGAAAATCGCTCCTGAATTTCCTGACTATCGTTCTTGAGTGCTGACTCGCTGTTTATGCTTATCCAAGACACATTTCTCCTGTCAAGCGAGATGAGACTGTTTGTGACACTTCTGTCCTCTGGTTTAGCTGGGGACATTTCTTAGGCTTTTTGAAGTCATTCAAATCTTTCTGAAACTAATCTGTGCAGGATATGAAGTCAAAAATTACTCGAGCTATTTGATTGAAACATCAATCGAGAGACCAAATCCAGAGAGTTTTCATCTCTCTGGCATCCTTTCTCTTCTCTTCTCTTCTCTTCTCTTCTCTTCTCTTCGCTCAGTCCCTCCCTATGTCTCTTCATCTGTTTCTCTCTCTCTCTCTGTCTCTCCATTCTATCTGCACTGCTGTGAATTACAACTTAATCTTTCAGCCATAGCTGAGGACAGGGGAGAGCCGTGCATCAGGCGACGCACTCAATGCTACACTCATTTGACCCTTCACCCCAACAATGGAGACTGACCCTGAGTCGGTCCTCCAATTAATCACCTAACCTTCCCTTCACACCACCAACCGCCCTTCCTCCCGTCCCTTCCCTCTCTCCATCCTACAAGGAGGACCAAACGAGGAGGTACATCGCCAGGCTGACCAGCTGCAGCATACGGCGTGTTGAATCACCCGAGACATTTTGACACCTCCGCGTGTCACCTACAGTTTGGAATCCACAGCGCACACATACTGCACATACAGGCCTCGCGCACGCACACGTCCTTGCAGTTGCCTCGCGCTGAGGCCTTTATTGCCGAGGGAATCGGGGGAGATGTAAATAAACTTGTAGGCTGGGGTGAAATTACATGGCTGGTAGAAACAGAGAGGGGAGAAAGCCAATACAGGGGGAAGCCACAGGAAGGCAGAAGCCAGAGATGATACTCAACAGGGACCAATCAACACTTACAACCCTCAGACCCCTCACACTCTATAGGAGCACACACACACACACACACACACACACACACACCCATAACACTCTCTCACACACGCACACAAAAGCGTACCCGGTGATCAGATCTACATCCCAGTGTCTGATCATTAACTGTGCTCTTATCTAGAACATAAATGCTGTGTTTTCAGTTCCTTCCAGCCGAGTGAGTTGTGAGGGTTTTATCGATGCACAGCACATCCGTTGTGCGTGTAACATTTCATTCAGAAGTTAAAGGTGCACCCACAAAACAGGGCAACACCAGGTATTTAGACAAACTATGAAGGGAAGATGGAGCGGGAGGGAGAGAGGGAGTGAGAGACGGAGACGGGTGAGGTGAGATGGATGGAGCGTACTTTGGAGAGCAGAGGGAGAGTGATGACGGGTCAGGTTTGCCCATGGGGCTTGTGTCAGTGAATAATCTTCACGCAGTGGCCTTCGCTGATTTAAATAATATGGATCATTCAGCGTCCACAATGTTGTTGCAAGAATATTAAACCCTCAGCGGCCTTTCGACAAAGTTATCTCTGCAAATAAAGCCGCAATTGGATCGGCGATACAATGTTTAATTACCTGTCTACCGGGAAACACTAAACCCGAGATGCCACAGTCTCAAGTCTCGTACTTTAAGACCTGTTGTGCCTTTGTGTACAGGATGCAGTGATAATATCAATGCTGCATGATGCATGGTTGCGCACACTGATGTGTCACCCACAGCATCTTTTTTAGAAACACATACATTTGGGTTCTATAAGATACAGACAATTATTTGGGACCAGGCTTTTTACTAGCGCTTAGGCCTCTATTTATTTACCACACTATGAATGAAACCGATTTTCTATCTTTCCTGAACGATATACTTGATTTCTTAGATTGCATTTTTTTTTTTATGCATTGAGTTTGTGCATTGACTATGTGCAAAACTGAGCTACAAAATTCTCATCTCAACACACAATGATGTGCTTATACAAAGTGCACAACCGTGAATCCTCAGCTTACGTCTCAGAATACACCCACCTCAAATTAGTACAATGTTCAAATGCTTATTATTGTATAACAGCGTTGCCCAGGTTAGTAGCATTGCAACCGATTGCAGCGCAACTATAAATCACTTCACCGCGACATAAAAAGCTGTTAGAAAACTTGTATGGCAGCAATGGGAGCAACTTTGAGATAAGGAAAGTCCTTTCTTTCATATTGGATTACTGTGATGCTGATCAGGCATCAGTTTGGATTTAACCTGAAGCTCGTCCAAGCGGTTGGCAGCTATGCCTTCTCTCTCTGACAGGATATGAGTCATCAAACGTGATAGTCTCTCATTCCTCACTGAGACATTCCAAGCCAGCTTCTCCCCCTGTTCTCAGATTACCCATTCAAACCACTTTGGATATCTCTATTTGTCATGGGCGAATGGTTATGGTGTTGATGGTGGTGGTGGTGGTGGTGGTGGTGATGGAGTTGATCAACGTAAAGGTGGTGATTGCTAAACCTCACCTTGATGAACACGTAAGAGCTGGAAACACCCAGACATGACTGAAACCTCACCTTGACCTTGATGGGCCAGTACGGGAACGTAACGGCGATGACTTCCTGCGGCTCAATGAGAGAAATAGCAAGTGAGAGTGTGAGGGATGAGTTGAGGTGCCATTATACTCATCAGCCACAATGGCAGCTCTGGTGGATTGGATTGGTCGTAACTCATTCTGCCCGTGCGCCTACTGCGCCCGCTGGGCCGCAGTAGACGGAGAAAGCCGAATGCCATTTCAGTGGATTATTGAATTGTTTTGTTCTCTTATTTCAGTGCAAATGAATTCAGTTCATATTTGAGTGCGATGCTTTTAGCTCAAGCTGCACGATGATTGTGTCAAATGAAGTGTGTTATACAAGCTCCTTTGCTCGGAGAAAATTGTGTCGCTCTCACTGAGTCGCAGTGTGGGATCCTTTGTGCGTGTGTGTGTGTTTGTGTGTGTGTGTGTGTTTGTGTGTATGTACGGTATGTGTGTTTATATGGTATATGTGTGCGCGCACAGTGCATTAGTGAGCAAGCAATAGGGATTCAAGCCCCTTTCGCGGTGGTGAGGGTATTGAAAGTTGGGTTGCCACAGCAACCGCGATGGCAACTATAAATCACGTTAATGGTGCTTGTCATTGCATCTCCATCTTGATCAAATTCAGGGGCTGAAAAAATGACGGGGCCCCGCCCAGAGTGCAGCCTAAGCTGTCAGCCAAAAGGAATTACGACGGCACGTCCCAGTGACAAGTTAGTAGGTCTGTGTGGTTTTTCTGTCAATATAATGATATTATATTATTATAATAATATCTCTCTCTCTTTCGATGCTGTCCATCACTGCAGTGGTGTTAAGTGGCAGACAGTGAGAGAGTGACAGAGTACACGTTCACAAATACTCTCCGCTACCCCAGTGCATGAGATTGATATGCTGTCTGAGAGACTGAAAGGGAAAACTCTGCAGAGGTGAATTAAATAGATCTGTTTTGCTCATTTGTATTTATTCATTTGACCTGTATTTAATCAGGGAAACACCCCGAGAATACACCTTCAGTTAGGATGGCCTGTGTAAAGATCAAAACTACAGTAATGTACGAATGTGAAATACACGACTCCCTATGAAATAAAATAGCACTCACACAAGTACACGGTACAACATTTCACCCGTTTCACCTTCAGTAAGGGACACTGGAAAAAACACATTCTCCTTGTTAGGATTCCTCGTGCAGAGGCCAAGAATAAAATTGTGCACAAAGATGAAATACCTGCCTCCTCCCTGTGAAGCAAAATAACTCTCTCTGTTACCCTTGCTGCTGGCAGAGCCGGTGGCCTTTGAGTTCAGAGGTAGTGGGCTAAAATGAAATAGTCTATTTGATGTCAGACGAAAAGCCTGGAGAACCATTCTCGCACGCCCCACCCCATCCCTCCCAGTTCTATACCGCTGTCTCTCCCCAGACAGCTAGCCTCCTTCTATGATGCACATTCGCACACCTCACATACGAGTGAACTGTTACTATTTGGTTCATATGTTTCTAGTATCTCATAGTACAAGTCAGCCATGTTGTGTGCGTGCGTCTGTGTCCTTGTTTGCTCCATTGTCCATGAAAATCCAGTATCCTTCCCACTACTTCTGTTTCTCTAAACATGCCATTATTCTGAACTTGTACATTTCTGCTACCCTTGTGATTTGCATTTGACTGAACGCCGTTTTCTACAGGGGGAAAGCTTCTACAAATAAAGTCCCTGAAAAGGATAGGGATCACTGACCGTAAAACGTCCTTGATGCTAAGGGCCTTCATTTTTACTGGGGCATTAGAACACACCCCGGCAAATGCATAAACCAGCCACCAACCTGGATGTGCTCACACATGCACATAAACACACACACACACACACCCAGAACACGTACACACGTTTTTGCACTGCATGATCTCTCTGACATGAAGAGGGCAATGGCACTGAGGCGAGACCAGGGTTGGAGGGCATGAATCAGGATCACCATAAACGGAATTAAAAAGAATAAATACTTGGCTATCATAGCGGCCGAGTGATTTATTCTACACTTTCACAGCACTGGCTGAACAGCGGCCCCCAAGAAATCAATATGTAATTATAGACATCCTACCCTGGGCTGTTCCTCTCCCAGCATCCACCTCCCTCCACCTGCCCTGCACCACCACCACCACCACCACCCTCAAAACAAATGTCAGAGCAGCACTGGGCCGGTGCAGAAGTAAAAGGCTTCTCCCTGGAGAGCTTGTGTTTTTGTACACCGTGGGCCAGACTACTGTCAGATCCCAAATACATGGTACTAATTTGCGTGTGCATTCTAGTTTGGTTGATGGGCGTGTTGCGGGTGATTTATTAAGAATTATTGCGTAAATGACAACAGGTGCAAACGTGGTGGAGACAGCAGGGTTTAAATGAGGGTTTCGCGTGTTTAGTGCTTTGCACCGTGGAGAGTTTGGACGGGCAACAGAACCGCAAGCGCAAAATGAAATATGAGCCAATAGAATTAGAATTATAACGTTAAAATAGACTGCAATAAATGTCAGAGCTGTAATAGATTGTCAATGCAGTGATGTGTTTTTGAGAATGATTTTGCGGAGATTCACACAATTAGAAATTAGTATTTCGTTGGGTAATAATATGTTTCGAATTTAGAAAGTGATTTCATTCATCTTTTTTCAATAAATGTTGATTTCTTTACGCATGCTGGGCGTTTGCACGTTCCCTTGAAACGTATTAAATAAAGACGCAATCTACGTCAACTAAATTGCATTGAGGTTTGATAGATCACAGTGCTGCATTAATCTATTCACATTTTCTCCTCCCAGTATTGTGCAAAATAGCGTGTAAACGCCAATCTTGCATCATTGAGGCATAAGTACTAACTGGATAAGGCGTGTTGTTTTGCACATTTGAAAGACGCAGTCCTAAGTGCTGTTAGTAGATCAGTTTGTACATTTATTTGCGTGTGCTATGAGTTTTCACATGTCTTTACACACGCAAACCTTTAGTAGATCCGGCCCCATGTGTGTATGTGTACAGTTTTTGTGTGTGTGTGTGTGCATGCTTAATGTCGGTAGTTACTATCGTGAGCCTGAACTAATACTTTAGCAAAGTCCCAAATTGCATCTCTAGAGGTGAAAACCTTCCCATGAGTGACATCAGCCCCGCTATCAACAGTTGGTACATTCTACAATGTAATTCTCCATTGTTACAAACAAAATATGTTCTGTACGTTTGTACGCCCTAAAATAACAGGAACGTGCAAACCGTCTAAAAGCTTATGCTACGTAGACTAGACTAGTTTGCTGTCAATGGAAAATTGCGTTAGCCACTTAGCCACAGACGTTCGCTTCGGCTCCCTATTGTGGCTCTTCTGTCAGGTTGCCAGGTGGTTGGAAATACCGTATATCTGTCTTTGAATGGCTGACTCAGATGTCCGAAGGAAAACACTGGTTTGTACAACTTATCATACCCTACACATACCGCTCCATTGTATATACCCAGTGTCCAACGAAGTGCACATCTTTTGTTCCGGCTATACCAGACTTAAAGCCATATAGATGGGCCTCAGTGGGCTCTGTAGGCCCTGACACATTGATGAACAGCTGTACAGGCCTGAACCCTGCTCATCGCTCTGTGCACGCTCCCAGCTAAATCAATGGGGTAAGCAGTCAATGCCTGCCCACACTCAAGCTATTGCCAAGCCCTTACCTGGCCCCAGCAGTTTAACACTGACCCCCGCACAGGTAGCAGGAGACACACTAATCCATCTCTCCTTGCCCAGACAGACTCATCTCATCTCGTTCCAGCTCTCTCTCTCCTCTTTCTCTCACCTATTCTGCGACTCAAATACCTTTCCCCATCTCTCCTTCACTCTCTCCC
>OMOT01012671.1:2329-15717 GCA_900312575.1 Acanthochaenus luetkenii | reverse complement strand
GAGAAATCATATCGTGTGTGAGTGTGACTGTGTGTGACTCTGTGTGTGTGTGTGTGTGTGTGTGTGTGTGTCTCTCACTCTCTCCCTGTCTGTCTCTCTCTCTCTCACTCTGTGTGTGTCTCTCTCGCTCTCTGCATGTCTCTGTCTCTCTCTGTCTGTCTCTGTGTGTGTGTGTGTGTGTCTCTCACTCTCTCCCTGTCTGTCTCTCTCTCTCTCACTCTCTGTGTGTGTCTCTCTCGCTCTCTGCGTGTCTCTCTCTCTCTGTCTCTCTCTCTCTGTCTCTGTGTGTGTGTCTCTCTCTCTCTCTCTGTCTCCTGTCTCTGTGTGTGTGTGTGTGTCTCTCTCTCTCTCTGTGTCTCTCTTTCGCTTTATCTCACTCTCTGTGTGTGTCTCTCTCGCTCTCTGCGTCTCTCTGTCTCCTCTCTCTCTCTGTGTCTGTCTCCGTGTGTATCTCTCTCTCTCTGTGTCTGTCTCTCTCTCTGTGTTTGTCTCTCTCTTTCTCTCACTCTCTGTGTGTGTCTCTCGCTCTCTGCGTGTCTCTCTCTCTCTCTCTCTCTCTCTCTCCCCCTCTTCCCACAGGAGGTTTGAAGCCCTTGTCTCACAGGGAAGAAGTCCCACAGTTGAGTTACTGAATGACTGGGGGACAACCAACTGTACTGTGGGTGAACTTGTAGACATTTTGAAGAGCCACAAGTTACTGGCCGCCGCTAGTCTACTGCTACCTGGTGGGTTTCAAACTCACGTTTAAAGTAATACATGACATTTTCACATCAATAAATGTCGTTTGCTACTCTCAATTCAACCTATTCGCCTATAACCTTTTAATTAACGCTTTTTACATTTGCTGTTGTAAACGCCCGGTGTCCTCTTGTGCATACAGGAAGTGATGTGGTTTTCTGGCAGCAGCAACAGTGTTTGTTGTTATTCATCTACCCCATTTTGATAGTATTTTTTTAATCCAGAAAGTGTGATAGAGCCCATCTCAGCGGAGACGGAGCAGGCCTCTCCAGCAGTAGAAATACACAGCACCAGTGCAACCAGGGTACTGGGAGAGCCAGAGGGTTGGTCACCACCAGTCAGGTCTACTCTGCCACCAGAGCTCCCAGCAGAGGACAGTGAACCAGGCCACACAGGTGTATTGGAGGGTAAACCCACCCACGCTTAGCTTACCCACTTTCTTTTTTGTCATTTGTAATAATTGAAATGGAGTTTTAATACCCAGTTTGAAGCTGAACGTTATGAAATACGTTATAGTGATACATTTTGTGAGAAGTAGCAGGGTAATATAGATTGCATGGAAATAATGTATTTTCAAGAAAACAAAAACTAGATAGATACTATAATCCGAAGATAGTTTTTTGGTTCATATTGGAGGTTTTCATCAATATTCACCTTATTTTACCACTTTGCTCGTTTTCTTGTCTTATCCCTAAACAACAACCTTTAGAGAGCCTCGTATTAATGTGACTCTCTACGCAGTTCATCCTAGTTCATAATGATCTATGGGTTATAAAGTATATGGTGTCACAGAAAATCGGAGTCGATACTGTGACTTTTGAAACTTGTAATGAGTTACGCAATTGACAAATAGGTGGCAGCATTGGGGCCCGTGGCCATAAACCTGTCTATTAAATGTGCCACTTATGCATGTTTAGGTTTTTCCAGTTTCTTGTACCATGAGCTGATGATGATCACAGGCAACTTTGATGATCGTCCGATCTCAGACGGCGGGAGCAGACTGGGAGAGGGAGGCTTTGGGACTGTATACAAAGGTCTCATCGATGACCAACCTGTTGCAGTGAAAAAGCTCAATCCAGTGAGTGACAACATTCTTATAACACTCGATCTCGTCGTTTTTACACACGTAGGATGAATCTTATAATCACAAGACACATTATGTTCCTTTTAGATGGAGGACACCTCGCTGGAGGAGCTGCAAGTTCAGTTCAACCAAGAGATCCAAACGTTGAAGGCGTACGTTTCTTTTCTCTCTGCCTCCTGTCCTGTACGTTGTCCATTATGCCCTCTATATCCTTACTCAGTAGGCTATAGAGTGACTCACAGCCATTACACTATTTCATTAGCCAGAGAGGAGGCGCGTGAGCCGTTTCTTAAGCAGGCATCTCAATCAAAGTAATGGACCTATAGAGAGTTATGGCATTAACAGAGAGTCTGGGAATAGTGGACCAGCATCACCAAATACCTCTCTGTTTTAGACTGAATGGATATGTTGCCCTCAAATACTGTGGTTATTAAGACTGTGTAAGACTGTTATTAAGACTGTTTGTTTAAGACTGTTTGCTCCGCAGGATGAAACATGAGAACTTGGTGGACATGGTTGGCTTTTCCTGTGATGGACAACACCCATGTTTGGTGTACGCCTACATGGCCAATGGTTCTTTGCTAGACCGACTGGCTTGCTCAGTAAGCACTATCTACACTACATATACAATCTTCTGGTACTCTTATGTGTTCTTATGTACATACATATATTGCAAACTCTATGTTGTCCTTGTAGGAAGAAAGCCCTCCGCTGTCCTGGCAACAGAGATGTTTGACAGTTGTTGGGACAGCAAGAGGCTTGGAGTATCTGCACAACAACCACCATGTCCACAGGGATGTTAAAAGGTACGTTAAGTGTGCTGGGATTGTTTTGTTTGTTTCCACGAATTATATCGCCGTGAATTGTTAACATGAACAGAATTGGATCACGCTTGATGTTTCAATGATCACTGTTCGTATTAATCATTGTCAACTATTGTTTTCTGCCAGTGCAAATATCCTGTTGGATGAAAAGTTTGTGGCAAAGATCTCCGACTTCGGGCTGACGAGAGCGTCGGCCAATCGGTCATCAACGACCATGATGACAGAGCGGATTGTGGGGACTTGTGCTTACATGGCACCTGAGGCGCTGAGAGGCGAGATCACGCCAAGGTCCGACGTCTTCAGCTTCGGAGTGGTAGGCTGTCTGCAGACATGCACACACAGTAGAGTCTTTCATTATTCCCTGTTAAAATGTCCCAATTTGTTTTTCTGTTTTTAGTTTCCTTTAGAAAAAGAAAAAAAGCAAGTAGTAGTATCCAAACTAAAGGTGTCATCGCTGTATGACATCAATCGAATGTTATGATACGAGATCAGCACCGTATATCAAACTGGCTCGTATGTCTTACTGTGACAGCTGTGGGAACACTACAGCGTCTGTGAAGCTAGCCGGTGCATGGTGGAGTAGTACAGGTTTGCTGTTGTCCTGAGCCATGTGATTAACCCCATCTCTCTGTCATCTACAGGTGTTGTTAGAAATATTGTCTGGACTCCCGCCAGCCGATGAAAACCGTGAGCCACAGTTGCTGGTAAGCAGCACAATAGGGGCTTTCACTTTGTGCCTATTGAGCCACAGTTTATCATTCATGGGTATTCATTAAAGACACTGCATTTCATTGGAGGGCTATTCAAGTTCATTTATTTATATCGCCCTTTATCACAAGCATGTCTGTCTCAAAGGACTTTACAGAAAATGAGCCAAACTAGATCTACCTGAACATCAATCAAAGGAATTACAGAATAGTATAAGACAAACAGGGAAACGGAACCAAGCACAAGACACACAATATACATTTTAGCAAACCATATCAAGTCTACCTATTCTACAAGGCCTAAACTACCCGGCACCACAGCCTTAGACCCTCGAGGCTGCAAGGAAAAACTTCCACGAAAACCTCATTAGGTAAAAAATGGAAGAAACCTTGGGTCAAAGAGGAATCCCTCACCAGGATGTCTGAGCGGGGAATAGGTGCCGGGACAAACAGTGGAATGGACAATAGCATAGACAATGACAGTAACATATGAAACAGATAGAGACAGACAGATCACGGTCATTGGCGATCACATAGCAGCAGCATCAGGATCAGGGAAGGGACAATGGAAGGGCAGCACCCAAGTCCACACAAGAGCCAGGTCAGGAGCCGGCGGCCACAGGGGCCGGGGCAGCACTCGCGTCACTGCACGGTAGGGACACTGCCGTGGTGTATCCGATACTGTTAGTTAGTATTCACCAAAAAGCAAATGATTTTAACTTGAGTTTTATGTTTTATTATGTTTGTCACCCCGTGTACTCAAAGTGTTTTATGTTGCAGTTTTATTTGCCTATTTTATAATATTTTTAATGTAAAAGAATATTAACCAGTTGCCTCTGCTCCCTGCTGTGTTTCCTTGAACAATTGTTAGGGTGGCGATACACAAATAGATTTTTGGCGGATAGTGTAGATGGGCAATGGGGTTGCACACTCCAAAACTTGTTTCTGCAACAAAATGTTCCAACATGATCAAAGCAGTAATGCTAAGGTGAGTACTTCATTAATCTCACCCACCATAGTGGCTTAAAAAGTCGCCCCGTTTAACATTCTCTTCGGTCGCCTGTAGTGTGATTTGTCGCTCCTCCCTCCTTCACTCTCCCAGATAGAGCTGAGGTACGATATAGATGATGAGGATGAGGAGCTGACTCTGGAGGACTTCCTGGATAGGAAGATGAGAGACTGGGAGCTGACCCAGGTGGAGAGTATCTACTCTTTGGCCTGCAGCTGTCTCCATGACAGGAAGAGCAGACGACCGGTCATCAAACAGGTACGGCCAGGAAAGACAGCGGAAATAAGGTCAAATTTTTTGGGACATAGATTGCATTGTATATGACAAAATGTTTATGTTGAGCGAGAAACGTTTATTTTTAAGAGTAACAGTAGTATATTGAGTCGGGAGAACATCCTTTAACGGGAGATTCCCCGTTCAAGCCACTGTGTTGGCAAGCATCTGCCCTACTTAAGTGCCCTTGAGCAAGACACTGAATCAAGCTCCAGGGGCGCTAGTAGTCAGTCTCTTGATCAGATTCCTGTATCTGAATGACATTCTCATCCTCTGTATGAGAAAGATGAGATCAAAAGGCTTGTGTATTGTCATTGGTAGTGTATTTCAGTCATTACAATTGAAATCTGTCTCAACAGGTCCTGTCAGAACTTAAAGAAGTTGTGAAAAGCATTTCACTGGACCCTCAGGCACAGGAGAGTGAAGCGTAGCGTGTTAACGAGACAGGATTTCTGAGCCTGACCTGAACGCAACGCTGCTTGCACAACCAAACTGACAAGTTGTGTCATACATTCCTTCTCAACGCTTTTGGTAAAACGGATTTGCTTGTAAACTGTGACCAATACAAAAATACTGTATTTTGCACCAACATCTTTATTTTTCTAATAAAACATTTATCAAAAAAAGTATCATCTTTGTTCGAATGATATATTACGGTACATATAAGAAGCCCGTAGCTTAGTTTTCATTGTTTACAAAAATACTAAACTGAAATGGCATTTTGAGTTTTGTATGCATTATTAAAGATGGTTTAATAGCATACCATTTTTAAAAGGCTATAACAATTCTACAAATGCTGCGAAATGTTTTTAAACCATAGTTAAAACGTTATCGTATTCAGTATGTAGATAGTTAAAGGAAACAAGAGGCTAGATGCGCAATTTAAATATTTTATTGTTCTTTTAAAAAGAAAGATTTATAAGAAAACAATTAAGACAAAACTTTTTTCATTATGATACTGTGGATGTAAAGGGATTTTCCCTTCAAACATGAGGTGAGCCAAGTAGTTTGGCCAATATTCATCAGTAGACAAGTGGATGTGGCATACATATTGATCAAGGTACTAATACTCCCTTCCCTATCCAGTTGCTGAGACTTCCATCTTGTATGGAAGTCAGCACAGTAAAAGAGTAGCTTCCCCTTAGTGAAATCTGAGATGTATTGATGTAATATTTCTGGAAGCCCCTGTTCCTTCCACTGTGATTCTCACTTGACTTCAGTGTTCACCAGAACAGATGAGACCTTTTTTTAAATCACAGAGCATCACACTGCTACAGTATGTACATATACAGCACTTGCATAGAAAAATATGTTTTTTCAGCAGATGTTTTCTTTTCATGTAAACCAGTTATATCAAAAAAGATGTCTATTTTCCTATATAAAATGCAGTTAAAATGAACGAATGACACAAGTGGGACAATTGGATATCTTTTCTGCTTTGGAGTGCCTCAGTTGTGCACAGAACAACGGGAGACAAATGTCTCCACATGCTGGACATGAAAACGCATAAATTGACACTGACTTAAGGAATGCAAGTTAAGAATTCAAGCATGTGAACTCATACTGGGGGAGTTTTATCACATTGGCACAAATTCACATTAGTCGCACTAACATTTTTAAAAAGTCTCGGGAGCCTGTAACAACGATGTAAAAACCTTGTTCGAGCCTCTGAATCATCGTAAAATGCAGTTACGTACATATACTCATACATTTTACATTTGGCAAGCTACAAGTGGACATTTTGGAGTGTGTGCCATTGCTCAGTTGTCCTTGGTGTGCATAGTTCGGTCTCTGGGTGAATTTTGTGGGAATTAGAGGTTGTCGTCTTAATTCGCTTAAACAAAGGGTGTGTGAAATATTAATTCCCCCATCACTTGGAATGTTCCATTGTGGAAGGGGGGGGTTCTATTTAGTTTTCCTCTTCCCCATCTGCGGGTGGTCTGGTGATGCGGCGGCCACCCCTCTTCCCAGCAGGGCCTTTAGGCTTGGCAAAGGCCTGCTTGTGTGCATGCTGCTTGGGATGGACCTCCTCGTACAGGAAGTCACTGGTCAGTTCATCTCCGTTGTCAATCTCCAACTGGAAAAAATCCAAATAAAAAACCAGCGGAGATTAAATGGACTGCTGAAGCAACAACTTCATGTCATGCACTAAGAACCAATGTATGTCCAGTACTTCTTTTATTATGGTGCATGCTAATGATTCTGTGTATATTTATTAGATGTTATAAGCTATATATAGCTTATTTGTTTTGTTTTTTCATTAACACCATGAAGCTGCTCACCCCATATAATGTATACTTAATTCTGGCAATAGCATTTGAAATAGACAAGGAAGGGAATTTGGTGGAAAGAGGTAATACGTTAATAGATAATTAATTGTAATAATAATTAATGTACAACTACTGTATGTTCAAGATCAGTGTGTTAATACGTGTGAGCGTATGTGTCTTGTGTGTGTATGTGCATGCTCTGTATTTGGTTTTTTAGAGGCTGTACGTTTTTCCAGTAACATTTTTGCTTGTCCATTGAGCAATGTGCAATGCTGCTGTCTAGGATTGAAGTTATGGATTGTGTTACGTCTTTTCAAACCTGTTGAAACTGGTTGGCATAGCAAGGTGGCATGGCGGTATGTAGGGCTGTTCGATATGACAATATATATCGTCATACCGGGCTGTGAATAATTTGCTGTTTTGCTGTCTTTAGTTGACTTCCTCAAAAGATTAGTGAATTCTTATTACTTTAAATTCTACATGATCTCTCCCTGCTGATGACCTTTGGCAGTGTTTGGATTAGTTGGAAGTTCACAAATGAACATTTTATGTTCATCCTATTTCCCATTTTTGTGTTGAGAGAAATGGGAAATAAATTTAAGAAAAAGGCAACCAATTCATGTTTTGCAAGCATATTTTGAATAAAGCAATCTGTTGTTTTTTTCATTATGGGTTTTAAAATAGTATTTTCCGATTCAAATCTATCTTCATTTGAATGACCCGATTCATAAAATCCCATGATCTATCTTTTAATATATGCTTTACCTTTTTCTCAATCTCAATCTGGATTTCGTTTTCCACCATGTCGACCAAGGGGTTTTTGCAGCTGGAGTAGAGCATCCTCTCTCGGATGCTACACTTATACCCAGGCATGGAATAAATGAAGACTGCAATGGAAATAAAAAGATCATGATATAGAAAGAACAGGGTGTATCAAGAGGTCATCATTGCTGTTGTGAATTTAGTCACCTGTGGACTCCAAGTAGTCGCCTTCGTGGGAATGTTTGTAGAGGAAAAAGTGGTAACGTGCAGAGTCTTTGGGGATTCTCTTGGGCAGGTCTTTCACCTCTGTTCGTTCAGTGTTACACAATATAATCAGCTCATTTGTAAAGTCTATTTCCTGTTGACAAAGGAAATGAAACGTTATCCTCAAGGTTGGTGAAGTGTGCTTGTGGCTGGAAGGTCACCGCTTTGAATCCCAGACCAACTAGGAAAATTTGGGTGGGGACAGATTATATATAATCGCCCCCTAATCAGAACGAGTGTTACGTCATCAAGGACGAGTTATTCCCACGCATTACACGTATCCCTCCGACCCGTCTGTGATAACGTAACACGAGTGATGATTATGGGTGATTACATATCTATCATATACGTTCAGTACATCACCACTTGAACCGTATTTTAAAGGAATGTTTTATTTTACTGAAAATAAATTGGGACTATGTGCGCGCATTAATCTAGTGAAAGTAGTCCCGGCACATATCACTCACATGTGTGATATGGAAACCGGAGATTGTATCGCTATAGTGTGACATCATATCTATGTGATTACAAGGCAACATATGATAAGAAACAATATCCCCTCTCTTGCTGAGGTGCCTTTGAGCAAAGCACTTAACCCACAATTGCTCAAGTGTGCTGCTAAGCAATCAGCAGTCAACCTTCCCTGGATAAATAACATTTATTTTTTGTGTAATTGAATGAATAGCTTTTAGATAACCGAACAATAAGGACGTTTAGTGAGACGAGGCGCCGTCAGACCCAAGTGCCACAATTATTCCTTTGTACTAAAATCTAATTTTGTGACATGAACCCCTTTGAATTTCAATGAGAAATTACACAATGGCACTTTGGACAAAATGAGAAACTCATTGTGTCAGTTTGTAAACAACTCCTGACCAAAATCCCTTTATCTCTCCAAAGTAGTAGCTGGTGAAAGACAGAGAACTGATTTGCTATTCAAATTATTGACCTAGCAAAGGTTACCGCCCAATGATTCACTAAGGACTTGCTCCCAAGGACTCACAAGTTGTACATAGTTGACCTTCTTGTCCCTGAAACGTTCGAGTGCTTCGACTGCGTCTCCGTGCATGGGGAAGGCCACTCCCTGCAGGGTTTGCTGCTTGGTGTCCACACTGATGTCGGTCTGCACCTGAACACACACACATGCCACAAAAACAAGAGGCACTTGAGCTGCCTAATATACCGCCATAATCACCATGACATATTGACCATGAAGTCATTAAGTAAATATTCATATGCCAACAGACTTGTTTTCACATAACACATGGGTGGTATTCATATGAATTCCATATATTTAAAGCAGTAGGGAGTTATATTTTTTCTCATTAATATGCAAATGTTGCAGCAAGTTGCTCCAAAATCTAATCAGATCATCTCCTCTATAGGGGGAACCAGTGGTATAAGTATGAAGTTTCCATCATGTATTGTTCTTGAGTTGTTGTGTTCACATGAATGTGTCCACCCACAGACAGACAGACAGAAGCAAGGTGACATAACTGTCCCCCATATCATGTACCATGGTGGCGGAAACTAAACGGTTATGGACCAACCCCTTTCAACAAGTTCCACATTTTACTCTCAAATTCAGCTCTGGTTCTTGAATTCAGTCATGCGAGGGGACAAATCAACGTTTTGTCCAATGACTATCAGGTTGCCAGTGGTGATCTTAGTGTTCAAATGACTTCTGGAAAACCAAAATACCAACATATAACCTTCATTTTTGTGAGAATATAAAAAATAAAAATAAAGGTTTACAAGTGCTATAAGCAGCTTGAATGCTGGAGCATGATGACAGATAAGGCTTGTATCAGAAGTGACAAGGCACCTCCACAAAGTCACATAGAAAACTGGAAATGCTGGGGGGATTACACTGATGGATTGCATCTATTTTTAGAGCCCCGTTCCCACAAAATGAAATGCTGTGCAAACATGACTGAGCCTCTCATGTAGCTACCTCGCATACCAAAAAGGATTGTGGGTCTTTTATCCATTGGCTTAGTAAAAGGCAGCAGTCTACGAGGCACAGCAATGATAAATATTTCAAAGCCTCCCTTTCATCCAAGCGGTACAGATTAATGATATATTATCTTCCTTCAACAGCTGGTCAAGTGGGAGGAACACAACCCTGACTTCCCGTTTTGTCTGCTGCTTTTAATTGACCATATTTTGGAACGGCACTCTACGCCTCAAAGCACTTCCTTATATGGTACGGGTGATAGTTCTTGTTTATGTGGCAGACTGGGAGAGCAGCAATTAGATAAAGTTGTTTCTTGTATAGAAGAAGAGTTTGTTTGGGTTAATTTATAGGGATGGTCATCCAGAATCTCAAGATTGAAACATTGAAAGCTGCTTTCTTTACTTTCTGTCTAGTGGATCATGTCTAGCCCAACCCGAACGTCCTTCACAATGAGCAATGTAAATATTCATTGCATCATTAGCAGCATGCAGGCTAAACCAAACATTACAGTGTTTCCTGGTCTTAGCATTCAATCAATCAATCAATTATGTTTTAGTTATATAGCCCTTTTATACAAGCATGTCTCAAAGGGCTTTACATTGCATGCATCATATACATAGTACATCACACCATATACACTACACACAAACACATGTATTTGCATGTCTTTGACTGTGGGAGGAAACCGGAGCACCCGGAGGAAACCCACGCGAACACGGGGAGAACATGCAAACTCCACACAGAAAGGGCCAGGCGAGATTTTAACCAAGAACCTTCTTGCTGTGAGGCGACAGTGCTAACCACTGCGCCACCGTGCTGCCCGCATTGCAGTCAAGTACAGGCAAAGCACAATGATACTGCCCATCAGTCCGAGTGCACTCCCATGCTAAATCGGTGCCAAGTACCGAATAATTACTGAGCATCAACCTTTACATTTGGCTCTCCCAACATGGAAGTACAAGATCTGTACATTCCTTAAGAGCTCTTCTTAGAACTTCCCTGTTGCTTAGGTTGAATGGGGTTTAAGGTTGTAAACCACACATGTATATCTATGGGTATGAGCTGTACAAGCCTAATGGATTCACCTCTGCCAACATCCTGCTGTTCTAATGCATCAGCATCTTTGCGCTTTGTTGTTAGTGCCGGGCAAGCATATGCACACACTTGTACTCCTGCTGACCTTGTGTGGCTTGGGAGGATGCATCACTGGCCTTCATTGATACACAGCACTGTTTCTATAGGATTTTACATCACATTCACAGGGGATGCGATTAGGAAGAATACTGCTGTGAGCGGATGTAAGCTATTTTTCCCCCACCGCTTAAACCTCAGTCAGGACGACTTGTCTTCATGCCTTTTCAAAACTGAAACAGAGAACAAGCCTAACCCACACCCACTTCAAGACATTAACTCCCCTGAGAGACAGAAACTCTGATCCCGTTTCTCATCGTTCTATTTACAAAACTCGTTCCGATTATCAACAGGCAGGGGCATTTGTGTGCATGAGCATCCTAAAGTACATTACTTCCTATAACATGACCTCAAATGGAAATGATGTTCAGTAGAGGAAACCTAAGTGACTGTGTGTATGCGTGTATACCTCACTAAGTTTAATCTGTCTCAGTTCCTCCTCTGCAGCGGTGAGGGGCAGGGGAGCAGCCTGGGAGGTCAGATATTTCTTATAGCCACTGAAAGACACATCATCCTGGGAGCAGAAAAAAACAACAACAACCAAATCACACCACATAGCACTGATGACTGGTGTAGTAACACAATATAGCTCCAATCATATCAGTTGTCTTAAACTAAGCACATAATAAGCTTAACTCCATTTCTTGAAGGTTAATGGAGAATTTCACAACATTGCATCGGTTGTTCTCCGATCAATCTGACCAACCTTTGTGGTGCCGAAAATCTCATCCTTGATATGCCCACCTCCAAACTCTTTCTTCAGTGTGGCTCTGGTAGCAGCATATAACATTTTATGTCGCACCTGTTGTCAAGAATATGAAGAAATAAATGAAGACAATATTAGGGAATGAATTAGAACACTTGAAAATAAAGATGCTTGAGGAATATCAAGGCCTTGTGTGATTTCATCACAAATGTGTTATATAAATTACTTATTTTCTTGCAGACGCTTCACTTGATTTAATGCCCAATCCGAAAGTTAGACCAGACTTTGTCTGAACGAGTACTATTGGAAAAACACACTTTCAGCCACTGAAATCTCTGCATCTTCCAGACAAGCCTGAACCTGAAGCGCTCTGCTTTGACCTGTAGGCAGGAATGATGAGCTCAGCCATGTCTTGTAGAATGGGAGTTTGTACTCGATTCGACCATGCATTATGCTGTTAGGTAGAGTACTGCTATTGCTTGCATTGCACTTAGGTCTGGCATTGGTCTCCCTTGCAACAATCCTCCTTCCACTGTCACAGTAGCAACATTTCTATATCTATTTGTCATGGCAATTTTGTAATGACATTATAGTCCAAGTGGTTCAGCAAGTTTCTATGGAACTGAATTACAATGGGTTAGGTGACATTGTAAGAGATACGAACATGCCAAAAGCAAATGCTACATTTGCACAACAACAAAAAACAACACCGTGAGGTAAACCTACTTCAATTAAACCCACCAAGAGGGAGAAAAGTCAGAGATAAGAGATGTAGGCTTTTTGGAAAGCATTGCGCTATCCCCAAAAAATCTCCAGTCTTTTCTCCATTTACACTTCAATAGACCCAGTAGGAAATAACAATGATGGCACTGATGTCTAAGTTTATCCAGTATTTCATCTCCAAACAAGCATACAATGAATTGTATTGAACATGGCTAATGGCTGGACCACACGAGTCAATTAGTATTTGGTTTGTTTTATCCCACGTGCCAGATGCTTGAGGTTCGCCACATAAGACAATGAGAGCTCAAATGCTTAGACAATCAAATGAAAACTATTTGATAGTCCAGTTAGCATATTTTTTTCTGTGACTAACTGCTTACCTGACACTACCTCAATTGCCCTGCTGTGGTAAACCTCACCCATCCCCAAGCAGAGTAAAACAGCAAGGGAGTATTCAAAACTACCCCGGTCTGCACTTGAGTTTCTTACAGGAGAGCGGTCCGGTGACCAGGCCAGGAAGATCCACTCGTAGCCCTGGTTGTTAGTGGAGTCCAGCCGGTAGAGAATATAGCAGGGCAGGTCATCTTCCAGGAGGGGCAGCACTAGGGAATCGTACTCTTGGTCCCACTGATTTGATGCTTGCCTGGTGTCGCCCAGCATCAACTCCTCTGGAAAGCCAATGTGTCAAGGACAAACATTTCAGCGGTGCATTGTGCTTGACATGGACTTGTCACTCATGTGATGGGTTAAATGCAGAGAATAAATTTCACTAGGTGTGTGTGCGGTGCTCTGTGCATGTGTGTGTGACAATATAAAGGATTATGATTATGATGTTGACATTCTAAGATCAGCCGTAGCAGATTTACAAGTTGAGAGTTTT
>OMOT01012670.1:0-10620 GCA_900312575.1 Acanthochaenus luetkenii | reverse complement strand
ATACAAATAACATACACCTCCTTCTCTTGTGTAAATGCACCTATCCGCCTAATTACCAAACATTGGGGAGTGTGGGATGACAGTATACCGACATACCCACCCACCGCTTCTGCATTGCTTTGAGATGAGTCAATGATGTGTTGTCTTGTCACTTGTACACTTGTGTAAGTCAAGTAAAGGATTGATGTGAAATGAGTGTGTGTGTGTGTACGTGTGTGAACTATCCCCTAATTTCCCCCCCGTGTGAGCTTGTTGGAACAGGATATCTCTGACTCCTGTTATTTCAGCTTGGATGAGATGTGATTTATTTATTTGTGTTGAGAGAAATGTGCTGTGTAATCATGACGTACAGGCCAGATTTGCCATGGTGCTTTTTCTAAAAGCATTATCAGCCCCCTATTTGTTTGCCATGCAAAATGCTCATATGCAGATGCACATCATTTGAGTGCATCTTGGTTGGTGAGGTTTGGATGCTTATTTGAATGTTTCCTTGGAACTTTCCATCCACTTTCCTGCAGTGGACACCTGGTCAATTGCATTTGAAATTGACCATTAAATAGGACTACCGCAGCTCTATACTTGCTTTCACTTATGCTGATCCCTCTCACAAAAGACATACTTAAAGGTTAAATGTAGCTGGGATATAAGCCTTGGCTTTGGTTTTCATGTGCTCCATCTCTTTCCTTGTCTTAGTTTATCTCGCTAACTTGGCCTGTTTCAGAGTCTATTTCCAGTCCCTATGCTCTAATCCATTCTGATTAGTCCTGATTTGATTTCAATAATTCAGTGCACTCAACCCATGCAAAGAACAGCAGCGTCACACATCGATGGTGAACTAGTGCCCCCTTGTGCCAACATATGCAAGTCGCTTGTAGTTTATAATGGTGTTCTTTGAAGGAATCTGCAATATAGGATGTGTGCAGAGATGACTAGGAGGAGATGACTAGGAGGAGATGACTAGTGACAGTGGCAAATATATGAACATTGAGCTATGTAATGTATCTTAACAATTTACACAATAACTTGCATATAATCGCCCCCTAGTCAGAACGAGTGTTACGTCATGGACTTGTGATTCCCACGCATTTCATTGCACGTGTGGGAATCATGAGTCCGCAATGACGTAACACGAGTGATGATTATGGGGCAATTATATATTTGTTATATACATACATCACCACTTGGGCCATATTTTGCAAATAATTTGTTTTATTGTACCTTTATTTTAGTGTTTAATGTTACGCATTAATTATGAAAGTAGTCCCGGCCCATTTCACTCACATGTGTGTGATATGGAAAACGGAAGTCGTATCACCCTAGTGTGATGTCACATCTATGTGATTACAATGCTACATATATGATGCATGTATTTAGCCAAACTTCCAAACTTTAACGGGTAAAATGACTGAATTCACATATGTTATTCGTATGGCTATTTATTCAGCTAAGCTTTCGGTCGATGGACCTTCATCTGTGGGGTGTCTACACAAACAAAGGAGCAAACCATAGAATTTGAATTGATTGAACAGACTTCCCCATTCAAATCAACATTCCAGGATGGTCAGAGCGGCAGACATTTTTATGTGTACCGTTGGGCTAACTTCCGTATAAGTCGCTGAGGCAAGAGGTTTTGGTAAGTCATCACATTTTATTACTTAAACGATAATCTTACAAAAACATTACAAAGCTAACCCTTTTAGTTTAGGCTACAACCACAGTGTGATCCACTTTACAGCCTTACTGCCCATACTTCCACTGTCACCATAGCAACTAACCCTGAAGTTAGGCGCCATTTTATGGTGTACCAGTCAAATGACCCGTGGCGGACTCAGGCTGTTTGAAGGGCCGAAAAGAAAAAAGGGCACCTACTGCAAGACATGGGGCCCCATCAGCGCACAAAAAGATATGATGCATCATGTATGGTGAAATAGTCTTCAGCCTTGATTAAGATTAACATTATGTAGGCTAGGCGATCCAGATTAAAAACATAACCACACCTCTATGATAAAAACACACAGGGAACAATACACCTTAAAATGTTTATTTCACAAATACCTCCAAAGAAAAACATTGGGATAATGTTGGTTATTTTCATGCTATATGTTTTTGGTCATTTGCATCTTACATCTCAGCAAAAGCTGGACAAGTATTCAAATACTTACATGGGGTGACAAACTCACATCAGCTAATGTTGTGAGTGACTGATTCCAGCTGATGGGTCGGCATTAGTTCACACTGATCCCAATCCAGTGACAAAACATGAAGGTGAGGTTGTGTTGACTGCCAGGCGACTCAACTGAATTGTCTACACATTTGTTCTTGATCAAGCGGTTGACAGCCCATGTGATCACTTATGTGGGCAAGCTTCTGTTTTTTCTACCAGTGATGATTAATCAATTATATTGACCCATGAATTCAGTCAAGAAATGAGCAAAATATCCAAACAAATAATTTAGTCTGATAAATGTAATAATCTTGCTTTACTTAAACCAAGTGGGAAAATAAATGTACCAGTGGAATGAAATAATCCCCTAGTTTCAGTTTCAGGAACTCTCAAGAAACAACTGACAATAACTTGAAACAAACTAGAACAGGGCAGAACATCTGCAAGAAAATAAGCTACACTTGATTCAAGAAATATGGAAATTAAAAAATAAATATACGACACACTATTACCTAATGGAGCAGAAAGGTTGGGTGAAAATGTGATGCATTTAAACGTTATACTTTTAATTATAAATAATGAGACTTGACATTAAATTCTGTCTTAATAGTAAATTGGTAATAATAATAAACGATTTGTGGTGTGAACAATATTATTTGTGACCCAGAGAGTATGAGGAGAACAAACAACCAACAACACAACTTTTTGTGCCTGGCCTCATGCCGTGGGTTACCAAGGTACGGACCCTCAGCTGAGAAGTAGGAAGCATATAGGTCTCCCTTACATGGATTGACTCCCGTGTTGCTTTGTTGCTCCCCAGTCTTCTGATGCCTGCAGACCTCCCCCTACCCCTCCGACACAGCCACTGGTTGTGGAAGAGTGACCCAGAATTATTGGGAGCCTGGATCACCACATGCTTCCCATCAATGGATCCCAAATGGTTTGGGAAGTTCCAGCACTGTATATATATGTGTTTGTGTGTAGTGTGGTGCATGGTGTGATGTACTATGTATGTGATGCATGCAATGTAAAGCCCTTTGAGACATACTTATATGGGGGCGGCAGTAGCTCAGGAGGTAGAGTTCCCGCCGGCGTAGTGTCCTTGAGCAAGACACCTAACCCCAAATTGCTCCCGTTGAGCAGGTTGGTACCTTGCATGGCTGCCTCCGCCAACGGTATGACATGTAGGTCGCTTTGGATAAAGGCGTCTGCTAAATGCTGTAATGTAATGTAATGTAATGCACTGGGAGAAGTCAGCTGCAACGGCCCTCCGGTCCTCTACTCCTCTACCATATGATGTGGTTAGTATACGATGTATGTATGACATAGTATATGAGATAATTAGTATATTTGATTTAATCTTTATTTATCTTGAACATAACAAACATACAGTACAAATCACAGTAAAAACAAAATGTAAACATAAACAAATGAGTCCGTCTTCATCCATAGAAAAAACAACAAGGATGAGTTTGAGAAGGGGCAGAAGGAAACAAATCTTATCTAGTCCCGCGGCTCGGCCCCTTTCTTACAATATAAGAAAAGGGGGTATATAATGTAATGTAATGTTGATTGATCCTCTAGGGGAAATTAATTAATTTGATTGATTGATTTATACATTTTTTGTGCTTATTTTGTGCTTATTTTTTGATTAGCTTTTTATTTGTATTACATTATATACAGTACATACAGTACTAGTATTGCTTTGCTTTAAATATATATTATCATTAGGGTTTCAAGTTAAGTAAACAAATACAAATACAAATAAAAATAACAAAAAATATATAACTCAAGTATCAAGGATCCTGGTCTGAGGTGTTGACGCAACATGTGAGCGCCTTCTGGAGATGATGGAAAATGCCTTGAATTTTCCTTTCTACCTATGCAGATGGTTCAGCATAAACATCTACACCGGTGGGAGGTTGTGATCCAGTGTGATCCTGCTCCACATCAAGCTCTATGGACATCTCATACTATGAAGCTGAAGAAACCTCTTGTGCTTCTAAATTTGTGGAGAGATGACGATCTGTATTGGAAAAAGAAAAGAAAAAAGGATAATAGCAGCGATATATTGTCTCCTTTTTTTGGTTCCCTTTTCACATCTTCTCTTGTTTTACGTTTGTCACATAATATCATCATTGTTCTTTTATATATTACTTACTTTTCTCTGTGTGAAAATATATCAGATGTTTTTTTAATTATATCAACAATGTCTGTAACTCACCCAGTGTGGCCAATTTGCAGAAATCCTCCTCTTCTTCATTTACAATTGTGTAGAGGTGATAATCTGATGGAGAGTAGGTTGGTTTTGCAGTGGCATCTGGTGAGATATGCAGTGGCACAGTAACATTTGAAGAAGAACCAAAGACTGTTGACTGTGTTTTCCCTCCAACAATGTTCTGGAATCTTCTGTGTTTCCTCAGCATCTCCTCTGGCGTGTAAAGATGCTCATCCAGAAGATATCCTGACATTTCTGCGGCTGCTACGTTCACAATAAGTTTTTCTAACCATTCGACAGGCAAAGATTCTACAGATGAGTGGTTCTTCAGGATCACATCTACTTCTTTCACTGTTGTCTCAACAATCAGTGACACTGGTCTGATCTGATCTGAAGACAGTGCATTGCACATTTTGTCCTGCGCAGTGATGTGAACCCACGGGAAGAAACTGAGATGGGTCAACAGATTCTCCATCATGGGTCTGACCTTGTCTCCCAATGTTTCTCTGGCAGACGGCGATGGAATTAAATGTTCAAGGACATTATTCAGGATTCTGATGACACCGGCTTCCTGTACCATTGACTCCCTGGGGAACACGGAGTTCAGCTTGGACTTCAGACTGCCAGTGGTTACCTTTCATTTGAAAACAAACAAAAACAGGATTAACAAGTTACACAGCCATCAATATATGGTTTCTTGTTGTTTATGGTTTCTCAAGAAAAATGTGTTATACCTTTTGGTCAAGGAACAGTTTGTGTTCCTTTTCAATCTCCATTTGAAGCTCCACTGATATTTCTCTGAGCCTCAAAAGCCTTTTCTTGCACCAGTCCTGCGTAGAAAACAGACTTTAACACTCACTCCTTGATATGCTGCAGTATCTGTAGTACACTAGTTTAAGGTTGTTTACTGTGCTTACCAAGTCAAGTGGTTGGAGGGTGTGCGCCAATTTCCATTCAGCCATTCCAGCGCACCTACATGTGAAAATGAAATGTGTCACGCTTCACATTTTCAAATGTGTTACAGTCTGCCTACAGAATCTGAGCCTCTCCCTGGTTTATCTTCCATTAAAGTGTTTTCTTACTTACTTATTGACAAAGGCGGCCTCTTCCCTGAGCCATCTTCTTAGCTCTTTGAGTTTTTGATGAGGTGGAAGGTCGCCCTTGACAGCCAGGAATTTCTTTACACGTTGTTTCTGCAAGTTCAAGTTCATACAGCCCTTTATCACAAGCATGTCTCAAAGGGCTTTACAGAAAATGAGACAAACTAGATCTACCTGAACAATCAATTTAATTACAAAATCATGTAAGACAGACACAGGGAAGATGAACTAAGCACAAGACGCACAATATAACTTTTTAGCAGGACATAGCAACCCTACAAAGCCTAACCTGCCCGGCACCACCAACCTCAGACCCAGGGCTCAAAATCGCGACCGTTTTGGTCGCATATGCTCCCGAAATTTAGTCTGTGCGACCTTGAAATATAATTGGGAGCATCTGTGCGAGTGTAAATAATTGTTCTGGTGCGACCATTATTCAGCAAAGTGAATTTTCTTACCTCAATCCAAAAACTGTTTTTCTTCCATCTAGGAACCGCCATGCTCTTAGGTTATCACTGCACTTAGTGGAAGGAGTCTCAAAACGCTTCACCGACAAGTACAGAGTGGCGTAAAGCTAATCCAAAATGTGAAGGAAATAATTCAGGTCTAATTCGTGGAGTTCAGAACTGCAAATGACACTCTGGCAGTTGGCTGTGTATATATGCATCTGTGTTTAGAATGTTATTTAAATGATGCATTTCAAAAGAGGTTCTAAATGTGATGTCATAAACAAGGTCTTGACTGTAGTATTATTGGCTTGAGGTAATTCGTTTTTCTTTCATTTTTTTAATCACCAAATTAGCAAAGCACATGTCGGGTTGCACCATGAAAGAACAATGCTAAAAAAGTATATACTGTAAACACAAACACTAGGCCCTGCAGTGATTCAATGGGAAATATAAAACACTATACAGCCATGTCTATAACAAATTGAGATGATTTGAGAAGTCTGCTAACAAATGTGGGCAGTAAAAAAGTGAGAGCAATACAGCAGGTGTACTGTTAGAAAGTAACACTGTTAGGAGGCTATATCAACATGTTCTGTACCCCTGTACCCTTAGATGTGCTCAGGCAGGGACGGACTCAGGCTGTTTGAAGGGCAGGGGGTAAAAAGAAAAAAGGGCACCTACTGCACAACATGGGGCCCCATCAGCGCACAAAAAGATATGATGCGTCATGTATGGTGAAATAGTCTTCAGCCTTGATTAAGATTAATATTATGTAGGCTAGTCGATCCAGATTAAAAATATTCACACCTCTATGACGGACACGGGGAACAATACACCTTAAAAAAATTTATTTCACAAATACCTCCAAATACAGTCTAATTGTACTGTATATAATATACGTACTGTAGCCTATGTTATAATTGTATTATAAATCAATAGAATGTGTTTTGAATGTTAGCAGGGTTCGCCTATTTGGCTGCACCCCTAGACTGTCGTCATGGCACCCACTTTGGGAAAGACTGCCCTAGTAAGTTTAGGGAGACGGCGGGCACTGCATCTAATTTTCTTCACTGGAATTTTTTCTTCATTGCAAGGGCACTTTGTGGTGTTTTCTCTCTTGGAAGGGCATCTAAGAGGGCACTTCATAACAGCACCCCTTTCTACTGGAAGGGCACCCATATCAGATTACTCACACCAGCAGCAACAATCTAAAGAAATCAATTATCAATAGCGAGTAAAGATACATACAAATCCATTAAACTCACCAGGGCTGCTCATCATGTGAAGACAAAGTCCACCCTCCTTTCTTTTGTAATAAAAAAGTTAAATGACGTGGTCGTACAGTTAAATCTGTTCCTTGTCCAAGACAAGCCCAAGAATGTCCAAAATGTCACCTTGTAGTCTTTGGTAACGTGTGCAGATATCCCGCAGATAGCCTGCTTTGCGCGCAGTAGACTGATACATTTCATCAAATCGCTCCTTCTCCCTCTCAATAGTGTCACAGAACTCGTCTTCTCTAGCTGGACAGAATTATATATCAAGTGTCTTGTTCTGAAGTAATCCAAAAAGTACATCTGAATAACCAAATACCACGAAAAGTGGAAAACAAAACCCAAAACGATATGAAACTACTGCTACTTGGACTCCAGCTAGCTAGCTGGGCTTCTGCTCTCTGATTGGACAATGTTTTCCCCACAGACGCAAGACCGTACATGGCGGCTAGGCCAGCTAGAAGGTTCTAGCATCTCAATGAATATGCCCAGCAGGGCAAACTCAAAATCTGATTGGTTAAAAAATATGACAATCTACAATATCGCCTTCATTAGTTTCAACAGCCGACGGATTCAGTTGAAATTCTGAAGGCGTCAGGCTGGAGGTTTTTACCCGGAGACAACACAGAAAAAAATCTGATGGGATAAAAGCCTATTTTATATGAGTCTCACTGAACAGCAGCGCACCCTAGTGAGAGAGTAGCAATACAATGATGGGAATGAATTATGTAAAATACAATATTGCATATAAAATATATATGATATTAGGAAATATAATTTTCTCATTCTGACTATCGCCGTCAGGGCCAGCAGGGCCTTCTCTGCCCACCACTGGAAGGCTGTAATGAAGTTTGCCCCTAATGGTTGATCTAAATACTGCAACTCCGTCACCCTTTGGCAGCCTTAGCTACTGCACCCTTTGGTGCTGCTCTGATTTTGACCGAAAGCTTAGCTGAATGAATATTATTTTTGCATCAGGCATTTTTCTTTTGTTTACCATTCATAGAGTTGTACAGTGACATCACAGGTTAGAGGTAGATCAAACATTGTATCATGTGATGATCATGTCAATATTTAATATTAGTATTAATATATATTTCAAAACAGAAATTCATATCCCCTTATAAGACTACATGTTTTTGTTACTATAGTGTGGAATTAAATAATGTGAAAACCATTTGAATGTATTTAGAAAATAGTACATAATTGTGGGGTAATTAAAGTAAATAATGTATAATAAACACAATAAAGTATTTTTTATTTTATTTATTTATTACTTTCAGGTGTACATAGACACAGTTTCCCAGACCTTGCTCAGTTGTTTTATACAGGTTTGCATATACAGTGTCCTGTGACACGGATGCAGCTCAACATATCTACAATAATCACATTTTTTCTCATACTTGCCAACAGTTAGATGAGATTAGATTAGATTGCACTTTATTGATCCCCAAGGGGAAATTCACGTGATCAATAAGGTGCAATCTAATCTCAGTTGTCTAATCAGTTGTTTGGTGTCTAAAGTTTTACCCAAAGTAAGCAAACAAATATTGGTGGCGCAGTGGTTAGCACTGTCGCCTCACAGCAAGAAGGTCCTGGGTTCAAATCTCGCCTGGCCCTTTCTGTGTGGAGTTTGCATGTTCTCCCCGTGTTCGCGTGGGTTTCCTCCGGGTGCTCCGGTTTCCTCCCACAGTCAAAGACATGCAAATATATGTGTTTGTGTGTAGTGTGGTGCATGGTGTGATGTACTATGTATATGATGCAATGTAAAGCCCTTTGAGACATGCTTGTATAAAAGGGCTATATAAATAAAGATTGATTGATTGATTTACTTAGACAATATTTATTCAACCAGTTCTATCCCAAAATGATTTCCACAGCCAAATTGTTAATGCTCTCAAAACAGGTGTTCCTGTTCTACCCAATCTCCCTCTAACAACGGTCTCAGTTGACTCTCTCCAATAGGAATCCTTTCCACTTAATGGCTTTAAGGGCTTTACATCGTGGAAGCTAAAAACTGGGGTCAAGATTAGATTGAGACCAGGATTACTGAAAAGTCAACAGGAAATGATATTTGAGTCTTTGGGGTCTAACTTTTATTTGGGCCTTTGCTGTCTGGGCGGGCTGCTAAATTGACTTTTAAGCTGCCCGCCTGAGGAGCTCAGCACGGCTAACTGATTATCATCTTTGAAATCACTTTTAGATTCTTACTTTTGTGTAATTATATTTTATTAATTGTTCTTTACTTCCCTTTTTATGTCTTCATTTGACGTTTCTTGCTTTGCTTGCATTGCTTTTTATTTACGGATGAATTTATTTTTTGTTTTTATTTACTCCTTTGTAAATCACGTTGTAACTGTTTTGACACATTATTTACACAAATTAAAAGTATGATTATTATTACAATTAAAAGTATGCTGATGGTGATTATCATTATTATTATTAGTGCTATTATTATTATTATTATTATTATTATTATTATTCCTGTTGTTCATAAACTCACAACAAGTCTCCTCCCACGACTCTTTACCAAGACTAAAACTCACTCTGGGACCCATAATAGCATACTGGTATCATGTGGGTACTCAATAGAAGATTATGTTTAGGCTATTAAGAAATGAAATTACAACCCCTAGATGGCAATAGAGAGGCAGATGGTTATAACTGAAGCGCTGTCTTTTGGTTGTTCTAGTCTTAAACCCCAAACTTCAGCAGATTATTTCTTCCTTCAAGTGTGTCTGTAGTTTGAAGATCACAGTGAACACATTCGCTTCCATTTGCCTTCCAATGACAGATCGCATCTAATCAGTTCCAAATCCCCGCAGCCCCGTGAGAGCTGCAGCATATCGGCTACTGATACCTTTGCGTTTTTGTGATGGTCAATATTTCACGACCTATTGAATATGTTCAATGACGCAGCGCTTTAAAGATGTATCGTCTGCAGGTCTCTAACTCAAAGGTAAGACTGAACTAGGATCTTTACGCACGGGGTCCCCAAAATATCTCGTCCAATCAGAGCCCTGCTATTCTGCACGCAGTCAGTAGTGCCCAACTGAGAGGTGGTCTCTGTGTCACAGGGCTGAACAAGAGTCCCTGACTCGGCAGATCCTCCAGAGCACAGAACGGGGTATTGGACTGAAAGGACCCGAGAGCCCTTGGAGAGGTGAGAGGCCACAGCTGCTGCGCACAGAGACGGCAGAGCAGAGCTGAGGGCGCACGGGACAGAAGCAGCACCAACCGGGGATCGTTTTACTGGCCACCTTTTGGCTGATGCTGCGCTCTTCTGTAGATCATTTGAATCACGTTTGAGTCCAACACTCGATGTCTCTGCCCATATCTCGAGGTTCACCCTGAGGCTCCGACTGGCGAGAGAGACAAGATACCCAATAACTTTGTTTGAGAAGACCGCTGGGTCTGA
>OMOT01012635.1:2102-15945 GCA_900312575.1 Acanthochaenus luetkenii | reverse complement strand
TATCTACTCCACTCCCATGAACTATCTACTCTCATGAACTATCTACTCCCATGAACTATCTACTCTCATGAACTATCTACTCCCATTAACTATCTACTCCACTCCCATGAACTATCTACTCCCATGAACTATCTACTCCCATGAACTATCTACTCCACTCCCATGAACTATCTACTCTCATGAACTATCTACTCTCATGAACTATCTACTCCCATTAACTATCTACTCCCATGAACTATCTACTCCCATGAACTATCTACTCCCATGAACTATCTACTCTCATGAACTATCTACTCTCATGAACTATCTACTCTCATGAACTATCTACTCTCATGAACTATCTACTCTCATGAACTATCGACTCCCATGAACTATCGACTCCCATGAACTATATACTCTCATGAACTATCTACTCTCATGAACTATCTACTCTCATGAACTATCTACTCTCATGAACTATCGACTCCCATTAACTATCTACTCTCATGAACTATCTACTCTCATGAACTATCTACTCTCATGAACTATCTACTCTCATGAACTATCTACTCTCATGAACTATCTACTCTCATGAACTATCTACTCCCATGATTTTAAAGTCTAGTATGTGCATATCTTTATGTTAAAGAATGCATGATTTAAGAATGCCTTACGTAAATACGAGGACAGATGTATGATTTCAACGATGTCTTCCTGAGAGCAAGGCATTTGTTTTGAATGGGATGACTGACAGAAGGCTTTACCTGTGTTTGATTTGAAAACCTCCCTGGACAAAGTCTGTCCCACCAGATCATACTGCAGCAGACTCATGGACTCCTTGGGACAGTCGACAGATTCTACCGGTCCCTTCCTCCAGGTGAACACAATTTCACTGTTGGTGTAGGCATCTAAAATTGCAAACACAGCGTTGCATTAATGAAAAAGTTCGGTCCACCCAAACCTCGGAGACACTTATTAATCTGGACATTATCGTCGTTTGAGTGCACATCTTTCCTTCGGTTCACCAACAGTGAGAGGTAAGTTCTGCCATATACTCACAGCTTCCAAACCTGAGAGGACAGGCATGGCCGTCCATGGGGAAGTCCACCAGCCTCATCGGACACTCTGCACTGATTGTCAGTCTAAGACAGAGAGGAGATGGAGAAACGTATACCTTTGGCATTGAAGAGTCACAGAGCCCATTCTTTATGATAAAGCCATTCCTATACACCTGGTGTCTCAAAAAGACAACAACACAATAACTGTAGCCGACGTATATATAAGGGTGACACTATCCAAGATGACCTCATGGTGTAGAGGACGGTCCCGTTCTGCATGATGCGGAAGAGCTTGTTGGGTGTGGTCATGTTATGGGAAATGGACTTCTTGGAGTTTCGGAAGAAAGTGTCCGGCGTCCAGATCTTGTCCACCATGCGGTTGTTCAGTCGAAGGATCTCAACGGGGCCCTCGAATTTCAGCCGCTCATCCACCCACATCTGACGGAAGAACATGTCCATGGTGTACTCCTGACACGTGGACATAATGCTGGACAGTTAGTGGAGCCCAGACGAACCTACAACCCTAAATGACTGTCTTAAATGTTACATCTCTATCCTCTCAATTCCAAATCCATAGTCATTTCCGCTCCTCAACATGCATAGTACTGCATAACCAATTTAAATGTCCACTGCAAATCCACTGCAACGAAGAGCTGATGAGGCAATGATGGATGCCACTCATCCCAGATAATCATGAATCAATCCATTCAGCTATTCCCTCTGTCTGACATGTTGTCATATTGATTTAGAGGCCGACAATAATGGAGTTACAGGGCTGGTCAAACAGATTAAAGCTCATTAGATGGTCTGATGGCAGATTGCCCATAAGGCAGGCATTCAGTGGGCACTGAAGTCCTGTCTCACTCAATGTGTGGACGCGTGTTCTGTATACACTATGAACAATTGAATTCCCCCAAGACAGAGCAACATCTTACCATTTCAACATCTGAAACCGGTCCAAAGCTGGTGACAAAGATGTCGGTTTTCACCTCTGTAACACCTCCTGTGATGGAAATGCTAGAATAATTAACTGCAATACATAGTAACACACAAAATACACAAAAATATTGTATTGCTCTTAAATATAGTTACTATATTTTTACTTTTTTTGCTTGTCTAACCTAAACAGTCAGTATAGACGTGGCAAGGCTTTAGGCCTTCGAGGACCTTACCTCCAGATCCAGGTCGCAGTCTGTTGTCATAACCGTCCAGGAATCGATCCAAAATGCGAGTGATGTTGTCTGAGGAGACCCTCTCGTTTCCACACACTTTGCCCAGACTGCAAAGGAAGCAGCCCGTTATACTCAGTCAGTAATGGCATTCCGACCCATGCATGAACAAGGAGACAAAAAGGGACTTACTTTACCCACCAGATAAAAGTGACCAAAATGAGGGACAAGACGGCCATTCTCGGCGGCGAGAATCACCAACTTTAAGTTAACAAAAAGAGCAAGAGTCTCTTTATTGGCGTCGATAAACTGAATGGCTTTTATGTATGAGGACAGGAGTGGTAGGAACAGTGTAGTAATCTAATTAAAGGATTAGTAAATCCAATCCATTTTTAGACAAACAGGAGCAACGTTCCGTTGGTTTATGTGTAGCCGAACTGAAACATAATTAAAGGCCGAAACCAGTGAAACATGTAATTGCGAGGATGATTCTATCATCGAAAAAGGTCGGTCGTGTATTTCATCGAAACTAAATTAACATAAGATTTGGGACTATTTCTTTGTAGTTCAGTTTTCCACACAGTAGATGGCGCTACAAGCAACAACGTTGCTCACAACAAGGAAACGAATTATATCAGCGAGAGAAGAAGAGTTTCCAGCGCGATTCAATCAACTAACTTACACAGAACTGGGGATTGCTAGCAAACAACACAGCGAAGGGTGACGACACACTTTTGTAACATTTTCAAGAGGACATGTTCTTTATAACAGTACTGTAAAGCAGTCGAGATAATATAAACAGTGTTACAGCTTAGCTTGCTAGCTAACTGTTTTCCTGCTAGCGTCTTAGCTAACTGTCACCAAGTGTGGAAGGGATATATTGAGAATGTCAGTCCACTTCGAGGAGACAAGTGGTGTCGTCCCCTGCCAGACGCCCTGGGGGTCGTGGTACCAAACCATGGAGGAGGTCTTCATTGAAGTGAATGTACCTCATGGGACATCTGGCAAAGAAGTGAAATGCCATTTGGAGTCCAAACAAATCGAACTGCACGTCAAAGGGAAGGAAATATTCAAGGTATGCTCTTGAAGTCAGGTAAAATGACTAATTTCCATTCCAACCCATATGAGGCGAGGGACGGTTCTCTGTACATTGCCTTGATCTGTTTCCCCTCCTTTTGGTGGAGTGAAGGACTGTACCCTTCTATCATGAAGTGCATACCACCGTCCACCACTGTATGTGCCATCACAAACAAATCAACAGCATAGAAAAATCGTGTATGCGTCACTATGTATAGTATATAGACTGCTTCAAGTTTTCTAAAAAGCTTTAATATGATATACTATAGATGGATGTGTTTTTATTTTGACTGTTGATTTGTGGTACAATATTAGGGGATGGGCTGGTTGTAAATGCACAGGGATATAATTCACTATGTGGTCTCCATCCTGCTTATTCTTTTCTTATCGACACAGAACTAACTCATGAACATTTTGACTGCTGTGTGAACAAGTAACCATATTCACAATCCTTTTTATTTTGTATACTTTCAGGGTAAGTTATTTGGCACAACCGTTTCTGATGAGGGGACATGGACATTGGGTACGTTGCCCTAGAATCACTCAGCTAACTCAACACAGACTTCACTTGGACTTAGTTGTAACGCCTCCTGCCTGCTTATTTTTCCCTCAGAGGATAAGAGTTTAATCCGCATTATCCTGATGAAGACCAACAGAGAGGCAGGTAACTGCTGGGTGTCCCTGTTGGAGGGAGAGTACTGTGCAGATGCTTGGGTCCAGGACCAAATGCAGAGGAAGCTTACACTGGAGAGGTTCCAGAGGGAGGTTAGTTTGGCCAAGTGCCAGCTGAAAGGGTGTTGCCATGACAACACTGAGTGTAATAACTTATATTCACAACTTTCCTTGTAGTTCTCACATACTCATCGGTAACATTATGGTGTGGATTAGTACTCAATCAAATTTGTATGGTGATGTCAGGCATCTGACTTTGAGAATTGATTCCACTCCACTTTGATAGAATCCTGGATTTGACTTCAGCGGTGCAGAGATCTCTGGGAACTTTGCTGGTGGTGGACCGGATTTCTCCAGCTTACAAAAGTGACTGTTGTAATTATGTCAAACCCGTTACATGCTGGAGATGTTACCGCAGCGTCAGACTTTACTGAGGAACAGACAAGCAGGAAAGATTTGCCTTTCAGCGAAACGGGAATACAGGCCGTCAAAAAAAGACACATAATTTTCAAAGGTACAACCTCAAAGCCTGCCTTCTCATTCAGCATTTCTACATTGGTTGTGGAGGACTGTTTTTTTTGTTATGTCCGTTTTGACAAGATCGCATGGTTAATTACACAAAACAGCAGTAAATATGAAATGTCCCATGCATTTATAAGCCTTTGTGTTGTGATTTAATAACAAAATGCACTGGCAGCAGCTTTTCAATAGTTTTATTGAAAGGTCCAAGTACATAGGTTAACCAGATGTTATTCCTATTACCAAACGAAACGTCTTATTGCAAGTCAACAGACATTGGTAAAGAAAATACAACAAATTCCAAATCGGAATTCCATTGCAGAGTAATTTCAGTTTTCAGTGTTCTCTGAATAGTTGCCAACTGAACCATTCATGGTGGTTCTTCACTTGGTGTCCACAAATTAAAAATTAGTAAAAACAGCTAATCTGTAACCGATGATGGTAAAGCTAACATTTCAGAGTGTGGCTATCCTATGAGCTGGCCATAAATGCCAGGATCACTAGATTCACTTCACTGGGAAAACCAGAACTTGTGCGCCATGTCGAAATAAAAAGTTCATCACCTTGGGTAGGAGTGTGCATTCAGGACAGTTTAGCAACCTAGGGTAGGAGTTAAGGATTTTGGGCCCGATATCTTGGTTCCATTTTTGCTATTCACAAAATCCTTCTCCCTCCTCTTCCACATAGTGGACTGAGGACCTAGGTGGTTCTATACTTATTTGCTTGAAACCAGCAACCCGTTCCAGGGATTACCCAATTACCTTGGTACGGATTTAAACAAGAACATACTGTACACTTGTGCAAGCAATTCAACCAGGAAAATAAAACTTTGCAAGAAGGAAATGGATAAACATATCTGACTGTGCATTACTCTGTCATTGGGACAGGTGTAATACAATATGTTTGATCAAAGTATGACGGCTAAAAAAAGAAGGAAAATAGCTACATTTTTGGCTTTTCCTTAAAGAATTCCATCATCACTTATGAAGATCTGTAAGGAAATGACCGGAGGTGAAGGTGGGTGACCCTGTAACAAGTCATCTAAGAGGGTTGAAATTAAAGTTAAATCAAATCAGAGCCTAAAGTTTTCACTTGAGTACAGGTGAACTCCTTTAGCACACAAGGTCACCCAGTCGTACCCCCATGTTCTAGCAAGCTGACTCTGGTATGGTGGGAAGATGAGCTATCTTGTAGTAGCTGTGCTTCAGCTGACGCGCTGTTCTTCCCGAAATAATCCAGCGAAGTCTCTGGCTGTTGGGCTTCGAGCACTTGGTGGTGGCGTATTCAGCTAGGCATTTTCCAACCAACTCCTTCACACAAACCAGGTCCCCATCTTTGATCTGCAGAGAAAAACAGAATTAATGTAGGATTCTGGCAGCAATTCTATTTAAAAAGCCATTTGCCAAAGAGCATCGTCATCCACTTGTTCATCTGCATCTAAAACAATCCTGTGATTAAATTCAATGTCTTAATTCATGATTAACTCACCTAGACTTTCCATGAACCTCACATTAAGTAACCAGTTACATAACGGCTTTGGACTTCGACAGAGCAAAGCTACACCCAACAGCTGACAGTGAACATATTTTCAGTGTCTAGTTACAGCACACATGTTTAGGAGTGTACTGATAGCTGGTACTCACACTCAAATGCTGCTGTAGACCTGGCAGGGCCTCTGATATTTTGTGGCTGTGCTCAGGGTCATGTTGTTCCTGGGCCTCGAGACACAACAGCGCCAGGGCAAGCAGAGATGGCTGCAGAGAAAAGGAAACGTTTAGCAGCTTAAGCTAGAGCTCCAAATAAAGTTATTTTTACAAAGTAGAATATTGCTGCCTGATTTCACAGCCACCTCTCGGCACAGTGAAACTGCTGGATGGCATTTTGAATTCAAGTATTTTACTAACAATATAATTAGTTTCACATCAATTGTGAAAAGGTAGATATTGGTCATTTATAATGTTACGAGACCAGTTTTTGCTTACCTTAATTTTGGAGAACACAAAGGAGCAGTGACAAGCTTTAAGCTGAGCCTCCAGTCTCTCAAGGCTCAGTATCTTCTTGCTGTAAAAAGAACATGCCTTTAGTTTCTCAAGATAACCATTTATTATTATTAAGATGAATGTGAGACAGAACTAACTGGAGTACATTTTAACAATCGCATTGAAATTGAGGGAATACTTTAAATCAGCAGGTTTTCACAACTATATTCAAAAGAGTTGTCACAGCCTGTCAGACAATCTAATACATATTATGTTTGCCCTTCGTCTAGCGTTCACTTTAAAAGGGTAGACATGAGAAGACACATTTTAGTAGGGTAAAACTAATCTTAGCTGAGTCATGATTCAAGCCTGCAGATTGATGTGACCGTTTGTCCTTACCTCTCAGCATCGAGCTGCTCTTGGACGTGACCATGAAAGAGGCGGAGAAAGTGAAGGGCAGTGGGGGCCTTCACCTTCCAGTAGAGCTTCTCCATGACTATCTTCTCCATCCTCATCATGTCCGACACAGTGAAGCGATTCTGGCTGATGCGGATCAGGTCGTTGACCAGGGGCACGTTTTTCTCCTCTTCTGAGGACTTCACAGCAATGTAGAAGCAGCACAGGCCCACGCAGGATAGGTGCTTTGGCTGGATCTACAGCGCAGAAGAAATGAAAAGGGAATGAGCCTTTATGTCCATTTCTGGAGAAAGACGAATAAAGGATTCAATCTTTTAACACGCAACGAGACGAGAATATCTGGCATCGCTCTAGTATCAACAGACCTTCATTACAGAGAGGAAGCGATCCAACAAGCTGATGGCCAGGGAGAACGTCTCGGAGCTGAAACCGAAGAACCTGGTCAGAGAGAGCAGGTCCTTCACCTCGAATTCCCTGAGCCTGGTGGTCATCCTGAGGCCGTTGTCGTGGGCCCCCTCGATGAGCCTAAGGCCACTCAGCTTGGGCTGGTACCGGCCCTCATGATCGATCAGAGCCTTCAGCTGAACTGCAAATGGCAGCGGCCCGGGTCCTGTCGCTGTGTCAATCATCTGCCCGGACATAAAAAGAACATTTAAATAAATAAATGTATCCCATAGAGCCATATATCCATAGGAGAAAAAGTTCATTGAAATACTTTAAAAATCACAGATGATTTGAGTCTCTCAGCTGGTTAAAGGCCCCAGATGGCTGACCATGTCACTGTACTTTTACTTTCATGCCAACAATCATTTGTCAGAGTGGTGTTACATTTTCCAAACGATGGTTGTCACATTTTGGAATGAAATTCTTCAAATAAAACACATATACTTAAATGAGATTAAACGTAGTAAAAAAACAAAACGTGTGGTATACTGGCCATGTGTTGAGACTTGGTCGCCTCCCCTGCCAATGGTCTGAACTGGGCTGGAAAGGGGTGGCAACTATATGGACTCACCGGGACATGCCGGGACACGCCTGGACATGTCTGAACGGCTAACATGCCGATTTTTAAGGGTCATGCTACAACTTAATCATATAAAAAGGTCTATGTAAGTGTATTTTATTCCAGCCTTTAATCCCGTTTTCAATAGGTTTTGACGGTCTGGGTGTCTAGAGGAGCCCAGGCCCTGCGCCCGGTGCGTCGCTAGCACGGCGCCGTGTCGGGACATGTTCCCCGACACACAGGCCAATGGGGAACAAACACAAACTGGTGACAACAAGGAGCTAAGTTAGAGTAATACCAAGTATATTTCTACAACACAGATTGAAATATACTATTTTAAATCAGACTACACATTTCATTTAGCGCTGCCGTTATTAGTTCGGCTGCTTGAAGGCTAGCGAATTGACAAATTATATAAACACCGCTAGCGAGAACTAACCACTTCCATTTCCACAGTAACACGTTTAATAGTAACGTTAGATACGGACTACCACCCAACGTTAACAACGTGCTTAATGGTCAAGTAACGTTAGTTGTCCATTCCAAAAATAACTCAAAACATGTTAACGTTAGCTAGCTAGAAGGCTCGGGGGATCGCTTACCTTGGTTGGTTGAACTATGCTGTATGTTGTGAAAAATGCGGTTGTGGAAAAAGCCTCCACGCGTTTGATGTTGAAGAATGAAAAAGTCGTTTAAAGAAAGGATAAAGTGTCAGTATGAACTTTAACAAAGAAAGTTTTAAGCACACGTAGATGTCCGACTATGCACACCCCCTACCCTTGGCGCAAGGCGGTGGGGAAAGGGGCTGTTGAGGCAACGTTACTAAAGTAGCAATAAGACCAAGCCCACTCCCAAACACAGAAACATTTCATTGGTCGTCGTCGATGAACGAGGTTCTCCTTCCACATTTCCATTGGATGAATCTCCAGTCGTTCAAGCTTCAGTCCCGCCTTTTTCAAACTGGAAGGCCAATCGCTGGGAGGGAGGCGAGTCATATGTCCTGCTATGAAGTCCTAATGGCCGATAGAGGTATTTTACATAAGATATTATTGCCAATAATATCTCATTAATCATATCAGACCTTTGGATCAACTAGGTACAATTTAAAATATAAACACACAGTTAAGTAACTAAACAGATACAGGCCAAGCTGAATAGGCCTATCTTCACCAATGTTGTGTATTTGTGAGTGGAACAGACATACATTTATTTATTTTCTCCATAACTGTACAGGATTTTGTTTACGATTCTATATAGTTTTCATAGGTCGCGTATTTCCAAACTGTGTTGTTGCCTTATTTTGTAACTTGCCTCCCACCCACAGGTTTCTGGAAGTGTCTGTGGTAGCAGCTGGGATCTCTGGTTACAGCAGGCTGTTTTCAGCTAACAAATTATTACTCACATTTTAAAAGTGTAATGGATAGAACGAGACAAGTGTTCAATAAGTAACTCTTTATTACAGCAGGAAATAAAAATCCATAAGCAGGCCCACTTTATTAACAGACGCGCCGTTTAAGATCATACTGACACTTAGAAACGTAATCCTGAATTTATATATCTCCAGTCTTTGTAGCTATTTCAATGAAAACAGTATAGTTTTTCCAGTTTAAAACGATGAAATAGTTCTAATCCGATCAGTTCAACACAACACAAAAGACGGTTCGTTGATCTGATAGGGCACTAGTTAATTCGATTATGAAATATCTTAACTATGATTGATTTAAAGTGCTTATTATTGGTTAGATTTATAAATTACAATCCACGTAACCCTTTAAAGAAAACTCATTTCACATTATAAGTTCACAGTGCAGATAAATTGTCACTAGTCAAAGACAAGCTTAAAACAGCAGTTAAAAGAAGGAGGCACATTTAGCACAGAAACACAAGAATCTGTGACTTTAGCAATGAGCATCTTTTACTATTGTAGGGGAGTGATGGTTGAAAGCCATGCATAAACCATGCTAGGGAGCGCTGCTTAAAAGCCTGAAGGAGAGAGTTTAGGCTCCAGGCGACTCACTTCCAGGGATGTAAGGATAGCAGGGATTATCTCTACCAAAAAATGTTTTATTTCACACTGGAAAAAATAGCACACTTGATTGTTAATCTGTAATCTTTTGACGTGGTAGAAAGTCTTCTAATTCATATTCCTTCCTGAGGTTAAGGAGCACGCAGACGGAAGACTAAAGAAGCTATGAAGAGAAAGAGAAGCCATGTCATTAATCAGAACCACAGTCAGTCAGGGCAATTTCATATACTGTAGGTATTCAAAGTCTGACACACAAACGAAACTGACTGCACAGACAGACATATACAGAGTTAAACAATCTGTAATGTTGTTTGTCCTGCTTGCTGCCATTGACTGAGAGCAAAAGGAAAACAAAAACTTGAGTCCAATGTGTTTACAGAAATGTGATACTGAGGATTATAAACCACAAACAGAATACCGTGTTCCGGTACATAATGATGACCACAGCTGTATGATATGCTTCACATCATACATTATGTGAAGGGAAGGGGGGGGGTTCAATTAACAAACGGATGAACTGATGCTCTATTCTGTTTTGCATCGTTTTACATCGGCGTTCTTTATTTGAACGTAAAGGCAAGCAAAAAATATTCCTCTTTTCTTTTCAGTTTCACTGCAACTGCAAACCTTGAAAAACTATAGATATTTCTATGTACATTAGACATTCTGTATTAATAGAAGACAGCATTAGAGTCATTTCACTTGTGGAATAGAGAAGTCTACGTATATTTGCATTGATAAATACACACAAATGCATACTCCATGTTAATACATATGCTAACCCAGAACCATCACAGTCACACAGTATTCGATGCCCTAACGATAGTCTCCCATCCAGATTAAGACTGGTGAGTGTTTCACTGGGAAACAATTCCAACAGCAGATGAACACACATTCATGGCGAGAACATAAAACAACAAAAGCTATGTTATGATAACAGTCTATGGATTTGTCATCACATGTCTAGCAGAGTCAGCATTAGGGACAAACTAAATACACTGAGCATAGCTACCTTTTTGACCCATAAGTACACAGTGGCTTATAGCCAACACATCCCTCTGGCTCACATACGTGCATTGCCACTGTGTCACAGAGTCCACACGTACGATGTCAGTAAGTAATGTCAAATATAACAGTCCCTTTCCCCCATGCTGATGGATGATGACACATTCCTGGTTTCCCTGGGTGTTTGTTCCATGAATCAACTGAAAGGGGGAAAGAAAATAAGACGAAATATGGCAAAAACAAATACAACGAAATGTAGGATTTGACAAGGTATGGTAGAAATCAATAGAAAATTAAAACTGAACGAAGTGGGAATGCAACACTGGGCATGAGTTTTTATTTATTTAAGCATCCATTAGCTTTCCAAGCCCCAGACTAAAAATCGGTATTTTCCCAGTGGAGAATTCCAATGTACCATTGGTTCTGTTTTAATATTTTCCACATATCCAGTAGAGGGCACTACAGCCAATACAGACTGTCAATAACTGTGACGTCGGTGTAGGAGGAGGGAGGAGGGTGTAGGATCCAGGCTTTTATGTCCTTGCACACTTTTTGCCCATCATTAAGCCAGCATTGTCTTTGTGGATATTTTAAGCTCATTTTGAGCTTCAAACTGCCTTTGTGAGTTTTGGGTACATATAATTCCAACTTGACCTATAATGGTTCTACCTGTTAAAAGTCCCGCGGTTGTATGTGATATGTCTGCGTATCGTCTGTGTGACGCAGGGTGTGAGCAACGGCAACACCAGTCGCATGTAAACAGAAGTGCCCCTGCCGGACACGCAGTCTGGTAGGTCAGCACGCAGAGACACAAGCATCAGGCTGTGTCATGCGAGCTGTGACCCCTCCGACTGTGTCCGGGCACACAATGTCAGACTCAATCTGTCCCTGTATCAGTTTCTGAGCCAACATGGCTCCTGGCAAGGTAACGCCGTCTCATTAGTCACATCCTACTCCTCCTCCTCCCTCCATCCAACCAACTCCACAGAGACTGGCCAGTGGAGTGCATGTCCATGGCTTGTGGAGTGTAATGTATGTGTGCATGTTATCCTTGATTAGCTTGAGAGAAATTGGTTCCATTGCTATTCCGTGGTGTAAACACTGACTCTAAAGCCCTTGGGGATGAGTCACAAACCACAGCTGAGAAGCAATCCAAATGCAATACATGCAGGACAACATATTAGAGCAATTGAGACACGAGACAAGCAGACTTACTTCTTCTTGTCCTTGTCCTTCTTGAAGGGCTGTTGCGAGCAGCCCTGGAGGGCATGGCCCATCAGCGTCTCCGCAGCCACCTTTCTTCTGTTGAAGGCGTTCATCTCCTCCTCCAGCTCTCGCCTCTTCTCCTCCAGATTCCTCTTCTCCTCCTGGTGCATCCGCTTGAGCTGCTCAAACCTCTCATGGAGCTGGAGAATGTTGGCGGGGCAGGGGACAGTGTGATACGCACAGAATACGGTGTCTCGTGAACGAGGGATCCTCACTGTCAATCCTCACTTACCTCTCTTTCTTTTTCTTTCAGCTCTGCCTCTGTCTCTTTCACTTTTCTGACAAACATCTGCCTCATTTGTTCCTCCTTGTGCTGCAAGTCCCCAAGGAACTCCTTCCTCTTGGCTGCATACGTCTCCTGTAGGCTGAGGGTCAGGGCACAAGCAATGTCAGTCTCAGTCCGGGCCTCCACTCCAAAAGGAAAGGAAAGGGATTCATTCACACGCCACAAAATCATCTTTACGTGGATTTTCGGCGTTGTAGTTTTAACATCATCAGCGAGCGGGTGTTGACAGGCAACCCGTGCTGTGATGAAGTGAATTGGCAAAGCGCATGACATCGCAGCCATCCCCGAACTCACCTGAAGGGCTGGTTGTCCCGGTGTGTGTCCTTGAAACCCATCTCCTCCAGCTTGCAGCGGCGGTAGAGCTCGTAGTGCCGAGCATGCGTTTGCTCTCTGAGGTCCTCCAGGTTCACGCGCAGCAGCATCTCCCTCAGCTTCACAAAATCACAGTGGTTTTCGTTCTCCACTGGAACAACAGAGGCTTGGAATTTAACAAGATGCCCTCACACACACAAAAAACTCTTCATGAGAACACTCCGCTTACTGTGCTCACAGGTGTAGAGTATGGTGACATTATCATTAGCTTTACTGTTAAGAGATGGGCATAATTAGACTGCAGGTCTTTACCTTAACCCTTTACGGGACTTTTACGATGCTTGTAATTGCCAAATCAATTCAACGGGGTTGGACTTACCCTGTACTGATCCCCAGGGGTACAGCCTCGCTCTCGCCATCTTAGTCCCCACTTTTACTTCTTCTACACTTCCCACCACGGCAAAGGGAAGATGAGCCTGTAACGTGAAGACTTGTTTATCTATATGTTATAATGTGATTTAAATTTTTTACTACTACTGTTGTTGTATCGCGGTGACTCGGTCTGCTGATGTCTATACTACATGCAAATTCAAATTGTAGCTCATACTACGCTATTGCGGCTGTCTCCACTCATTTCCCCACGTCTTCTCTGTAACGGTCACTAATATTAATAAAATGGCCAAATCACCCCGTTACTTAGAAATAAGCCACAATACCAAGAAATGGGCGGAGGTTACAGCCGTGGAGAAAGTGGGAAGGCATACAGGCTTGAAATCAGTCTCCTGCACTGACTGTGACTGCCAGAGAGGTTATTCCCACATCTTGTAACAAGTGTCCGATATACTGTATGTATCTGAATTACATTATTTGTGTATGTGCTTGTTGTCAGTTATGTATATGTGGCTGGCGTTGTTTTCAAGTTTACTATCCAGGCTTGAATAGCTGGACATGTAGATATTAACTTAAGCAAATTACGTAAGGACAAAGTAATGAATCTAAACAGTAGGATTCATTACACTGGATTTGTGTATAGATCATCGTGTGACTAAAACAACGGTTGATACAGCCAACAGTG
>OMOT01012630.1:20671-30887 GCA_900312575.1 Acanthochaenus luetkenii | reverse complement strand
GAGAGGCGGCGTCACAAACTGCACACCGACCACTTTCCTTCGTCTTGCGTCTGTCTGCTCATGTGAGTGTGAGAGCAGCGAAGGAGACACAACAGGAGGGACAGACAACCCAGTGTCTCAGTCGCTGTGTCTGCGCTTGACAGGAGGCTCTCAGCGGCCCTCTGGTATTTTGGGGCTGCTGGAGTAGTTTCTCCTTGGGCTTTGGGGTCACGGGGGGTGCGGGCGGCCTCACTGTGTGTGGAACGCCACGAAAGTCAACGGGTCTCACAGATGATGGACATGTTGCTCTGCTGTAGCCACACTCATGGCGCCGAGCTGAGATAGCACTGCCCTTTGAACTGCCGGCCTAACTCAAGCGCGTCGAAAACGGGCCTCGTCTTTTAGTAGCGCGGGAAAACCGTCGCCCCCCCGGCGCCATATCAGCTCTATGAGTGAACGCTCAACGCTCCAGTCACCACTTTTCAACTCAAAATAACTGTCGCTGAAAAAACAACACTGATTTCCATGTTCTGTTTACTTACATTGAAGGATTACATGGTCTTCTATGGGTTGCATGGCCGCTAAAAACAAGTTACTGGAAGGTCTTAGAGATAAATATTAGACATTTGATATCTATATATATACGCCAACCCTAATAACACCCTCATACCACTGCTAGGCCTATAAGTGACGTTTCGTCGGGCTCAGCAACGTGTTTGCGCTGATTTCGGATGTTTATCTTTCACTTGGAAACGGACGTATGTCTTGATGATACGGCGACGCATGCTTTTGGGATGGGAAGCGCACCGCTCACCTGGCCTTAGCCTGCCTGCTGAAACGTAGCTCATCTGGTCTGGAGACGAGATAAGAAAAAGTAGTAGAGTACGCTTGGAGGTTATAGTAAAAGAGTTGGTGTTAGAGTTAACCTGTCGTTTTAGTATCTTATTGCCATTTAATGTGCACATGCTACACCAAATTCGGAAAAATGTACAACTTGCGAAAGAGCAGGGATTAAACTATGACTTTGATTGTCTGCCTTTTGTTAGCATTTTGTTCAACCTTTTCTCTTTCCCACAGGAAAGTTCTGATTCTTTGGACTATACTCTGTTGCACCTGCTCTCTAAGACTCGCACAAGCACAAGGTGAGTAACATTACAACAAGGATGGACGTTATCTTGCGTTGGTTTTGGCGATGGGAACATCTTGCTGGGTCGCAGACGTACTTTGAAGGCACAGTGGGAAACTGCAGAGGGTTTATAGGAGGTTTATAGGAAGTACTTCCTACGCGCTGCACCACAGTGAGGATATTCAGACCCCAAATGCGATAATATAATGGTTATACGTGGTTACATAAGGATGGAGCACAGAAGGGGTGAAGTAAGTTCAAATAAGCAAGTAAGTAGGTCACCCCAACACGGACCCCTCGTTGGGCACATGCTTATGTTTGTCGAAGTTATCCAGGGATTAACTGTGACCGAGGTGATCAGCATTTACCCCCCAGCCTGGTCAGCTGCACCTCTATCAGCATTGTTGTTTGATTTATCCGGGCCAAAAAACTCGGCTTCAGTATGTTTACTGTTCCCTAGGAGAGATAGTAAGCCTTTGCTGGAGATGGGTTCTTCTTTGTGTGCGCTGTGTACTGAACACTTGAACTGAATTAGCTGTAAGCCTCTGACATCCCTCAGAATAGATGGCTTCCTTCCCATGGCTTCATTTTCAGAGGAATTTGAGGATGGGGGATTTTAAAGAGGATGTTAACTAGAGCATCAGATTTTGCTCTCACTACATCCCAAGGTTTGCATATGGAAAGTGACAATGCAATCAGAGTTTATAGCATACATTTTTTAAATGGTGCTGGCACCGTGTTTGGAAGTAAGGGTTAGGTAACACTGTTTACAATGGCCATACTCCAATGTATTAACCTATGGAAAATTATTGTAAGTGCGCAATAATACTCTGTAAGTAAATGGTAAATGGTAAATGGACTGCATTTATATAGCGCTTTTTACAGTCTTTTTCAGATGCCCAAAGTACTTAATGAAAATATCCCTAATACATAATTTGATTACAAAGATGTAACAGCAAGTACCTACACAGTATTATCGTGTCCAACAACACTTTTCTGTCAAATTTCTTAAGGGTATGGACACGTTAATCAACGTTTCTGTAATTGTGCCTGGATTAGCCAGCAAAGTATAGTTTTCAACTGCAGTCTCTGGGCATGACGCTAAAAACCATTAAAATGACATTAAAAAAATACAATTGCCATTTCAATTCTCATGAAGAAGAAAAAAAAAAACATGCAGACAAAGCATGAAAAATACAGTTAAATACACAGGCAAACAATACATACGCAAAGCAGCCCAAATCCCCAGGTACAGGACATTAAACTATCTAAACATGGAAGAAAATAACATAAGCAGACAACAAAGTAACAAGTAAACAAAATACGCAGTGCCACTACATAAAACGGTGATACACAAATGAAACAAAATAGATGGTAGTGGCATTGGGGTTGGGGATAAACGGACTGGGGATTGTGTTCACATACCTGATTGTAGAGCAGTTGCATAAGTCAGTTGGCATAGTGTTCCAGAAATGAGAGGATCCAATTTAGAAAACAGAAGATAAATTAGCTCATGCTGAGTGGGATTATACAGTCTCCTTTTAAGGCAGACTTTGTGGATCTGCTGCTTTGCCATAAAGTACCTTGAATATGAGACATGCATCTGAGAAGTTGATCATATTTTCCCAGGGGATCATACTTGGAAAACATGTTTTAGTGGTGGTGGATATTAGGATGTCTATCTAGCACTTTGAGAGCCTGTTTGTACACAGATTAAATGGACATTAGTGTTGCAGAGGGAGCTTGGGCCCAACTAGTCATGCATTATGTCAAGTGAGTTTTGCAGCCTCAGTGGTTAAGCAATTATTTACAGTAGTATTTATCTGAAATATTAGCAAAATCTAATTGGATTGTGTGAGTTTATGAGCAGCTTGCACATTGATATAACGACTGAACAGTAGAGGTCCCAGGATAGACCCCTGGGGCACACCTATAGTGTTGCTAAAGGTTTGTGATGTTACATTGCTCACTCAGAGACACTGGGTGTGACCTTTACGATTAGATTTCACACATTTTAATGTGGTGTGGGAGAAGTTTAACTGAGCCAACTTCTGACTGATTTTCAGACCTTTGGAAACATCCCCTGGCCAGTAGATGCATTAATGAGCTTGGTAATGAGGCCAACAAGTGACTCCTTGTGTTTTTTGAGGAATGTAGAGTGCAGGCCAAACACATCTTTGGACTAAGAGTTCTTCAGAGAGCTTAACACCGTATTCATTTTTGATTCGGAGACTTCTGTGTTCGGTGGACAGGCTGTGCTTTATCTAGTTGTACTGAGTATAAAGAACCAGCGGTGTTACTCAGTGCCAGTGCTTTGACTGAATCAACAAAATAGGACTTTTGCTATTTCAGCTGCATCTTTTAATAAACTGCTATCCCCTTTGATTTGTAGACGTTTTGGTGTATTGCTGTAATCGTTGGCTGTCAACTTTTAAAAATTCTCCCACATCAATTTTAAATTTCTATTTTTGGGTCCAGTTATGTAACTAAAAAACCTATGTCTTTCATTCATTAGTTTAGATTTAAATGGTGGTTCTAGGGCATGATCTCGTACTTTCATTAATTTCTAAATAGCAGATAGAAAGACATACAGTAGCTATCTGATAAAAACGTTTTACAAGACAGTAAGTCACTGCAGCTGATCCACATAATTACATTGTCAACATAATTTAAAGCATTCTTATCTAAACTGACAAGGTTTTCCAGCAGATGATATGTTAAACCGGTTTTTAGAGAGCTGTCTGGCTATGAGAGTCAAATTATGATACAACAGATGGGTAACCATGTTGAAGGAGTTGGTCACTCTGGTTTATTGCTGAAAACAAAGTCATTCTATGTATTGGATGAGCAGGGAACCCTTGTAGACTTTTGAACTAGTTGCATTAGGTCAAAGGTAGTCATAATTAGCTTGATAGTCTTTCTACCTGACTTGTCTTCCCAGTTGTTGTGTTAAAATCTCCCTTCAGGATGACCTCACATTTCCCGAGCATGGTTTTTAATTGATCAATCAAATCACTTTTAGCCGAAGGTGGTCTGTATATTCCAGTGAGGGTTAAAGACATTTGTAGAGACAGCACAACAATTTAGGCCAACAAACTAAAAATCAAAAGACCACTAGATCTGATTGCATTGAATATGATCTTTCATGTAAATCCTCAAGCCTCTGCCTGTCTTTACAATCCCGACTCTCCTAAAAAAAAATCATTCAATAAGTCATTCAACATCTGGCTTCACTGCTTGTTTCACTCAACCCTCGAATAACTGTGACGAGTGACAAGTAAGGCAATCACAACGTGGAAAGCAAATCACAAAATTATAGCAGAATCCACTTTCCTCATTCCCAATGCAAATCATTTTGACCATATAGTATCTTGGGAAATTCAGCTGATGAAGGAGGATTTTGTTCTTGTTTGAGCTTCAGTTTGATGCTTTTTCCATGTGTGGGTTTTTCAACTGAGCCGACCTCCCAGTGCCTGCACACACTGAGCAGGTTTTCCCTTCTCTCCTCTCCTAACATGACCAGTGTCTACACTTCTCTCTCTATTGTTGAACTGTAATTCGTCATCTCGCAGTTCAGCGTTGCCCACATTTGTTTTGTGTTAGTCTGGAAAAGCATATCTAAGCTTTGTAGTTTCAACATTGTAGATACTGAGAGGATTAACTCGGACATGCTGAGCGCCCTGAGATGATCAATACCTGTTAGATCGATTATTTTCCTACCTTGCTTTACTAAACACAAAGCTTTTGTTTGACATTACTGATGACTTGCACCAGTGCCTAACAATGGACAATAGTATGATAACAGGAACATTATCAGGATCGTCTGTTCCGTTGTTCAAACCCAAATTAGATTAAACCTTCTGCTTATTTAAGTAATATGAAAATATTCAGTATCATCTTGAGTGTAGCGCTCAGGAGTTCACATTTGGTTTACAGCATGCACACATACTGTTCCTCAAAGTTTGAGTTTGGGTGCTACGTAGAAATAATGGCTGTTTCTTGCCAAACTGAACTCTTGAAATGCAAAAGTGTGAATGCAAGTAGGCGTGATACGAACAGAGCACTCTAATCTGTGAACATTACTTTCATTTCCCTCCCATGAGATAGCAATTAAAACCTGGAGAAAACTACTGGAACTTTCTGTAGTATGTCTTCATAAACCCGGGCCCCTGTCACAGCTATCAACTTAATTCAGCAGACTCATCATTCTTAGACTTAAGTGAGAGGGCCTTTCTGTCTCCGCATTGCATATTGCACATCTTAAAACAGTGCCACTGTCCTCTCCTAATGAAGACGGACAATTGTTGAACTATTACATAATTTGTGGCCATCGCTGAAATTAGATGTTGATGTGTGGACATTTTTGGCTATCTTTTTACATTGCTTTTGCCACAGGATTTCCATTAGTCTCACTTTAAACACCTGAACTCCCTGCTTGGCATCAAACAATTCAATCAATTAATTCAATCAAAAATGAAAATATCTACTTAGTTCATTTGTTTTTAGATGTTGTCTTGCTAAAGGCCTTCAGTGCACTTGAGTGGAATATCCTGCCTGATGATCTTAGGCAAGTTAATTCAGTATCATCCTTTAAATCACTTATTCAAAAGTTAGATGTTCAATACTGTCACTGTTCCTGATATATACAATGACTTTTCTTGTTGAATATCTGACTGTTTATCTCTTTTCTGCTTCCCTGAAGATGTGGATGTTCTGCAGCAGCTTGGGCTCTCTGGGCGAAGGGCAGGGGGACCATCATCTTCAGGGACTCGATCTGTCCCGAATGGCGTCATCCCCTTCAAATCTGGAGTCATCCTCACCCAGAGGGCACGTATCCAGGTGCCTTTGCGCACTGTTATCCCCGCTAGCTACAGTTCCACCAATCTCTCCCTGATCCTCAGCCTGTCTGCCCATCGCATCAACACTGCCTTTCTTTTCTCGGTCCTGTCGAAGAAAAGGAAACTGCAGCTCGGAGTGCAGTTCATCCCGGGGAGGGTCCTGGTACATGTGGGGCAGAGGAACTCTGTGAGTTTCGACTATGATATCCACGATGGCCAGTGGCACAGTCTAGCCTTGGATATCCGAGGCCAGCAGGTGTTCTTATATACTTTTTGTGGGAAGAAAAGTGTACATGCAGATTTGCATTCTAAAAAAGAGGAGGCCCTGGATCCAGAGGGCTCTTTCCTGCTGGGCAAGATGGACCAGAACTCTGTGCCGTTTGAAGGTGCCATCTGTCAGTTTGACATTTATCCCTCTGCCAAAGCAGCTCATAACTATTGTGATTACATTAAGAAACATTGCAGAGAGGCTGACACATATCGGCCCATTTTTCCAGCCCTGCTACCTCTGCTTCCAATAGACCCAAACATTACTGTCACCCATATCACTCCACTGTCATTGACGGAACTATCCAAAAAGACCCATAGACCTACTCTGACCTTGACCGAGAGAAAGACTAGGATTACGTATTTTGTTCCAACTGACCGCTCACTGGTGCTGAACGAAATGTCTGTGCATCAGACTTTGGGCACTCCAAAACCTGGTACTATGTCTCCATCTCCACCTGTTCGTCCAGGGTTGGAACGCCCATTTAGGTTTGCTACTCAAACTGTGACTGCGTCTCTTCGGACCAGTGTGACATCAACAAACCCGAAACCAACATCACATGGCAGCGCCGGAAAGACCACGAAGCGAGGCGATATTAACACCCAGAAACCCTCAGCTTTACCCGCTTCCACCAGGCCACCAACGATGAAGCCAAATCTCCAGGCCGCCGCTGCTTCCACGCAGGGGTCTTCTTCAAACGCCTACCTTCGCCACAAGAAGCAGTTGACGACACTAGCTCCAAAGAAACCTGAGCCAAAAGTCACCAGTATGCAGGATGTCAAACCCACCTCGCTCACTCCAGTCACTTCAGCTGCAACAGATGGCTTCCAAACATTTGACTTGGAACCAACCCAATTCTCACTGCTGGCTGGATCACCTGGACTAAAGGGAGAACCAGGACCAGCGGTGAGTGTGTCCACTGAAAAATATAGAAATAACGAAACCTCACCTGAAACTCTGTATACATGCATGCTTATCACAACTACGAGGCACAATAAGTGCATCTTTGTGCATGCACTGCATTTTTATGCGGAAGTATTTGTGTATTTAGCCTACCACGTATGTATGGTGTTTATTTGATGTATGCATGTCTCATGAACTAAGGCATTTGACTTGTGATGGGTGCTTGTCTTGACTGCCATATTTCTATGCTTTGGGCCTTTTCCCTCTCTTTTAATCCATCCTTGGCTCACACAATGATATACAGATATGACAGCTTGGTATTAAAATGCAGATTTGACCCACTTTTAAGTCCAGTACATGAAGACCCTCCATGGGCTGCTGACATGGATTGCTCCATTGACCCGTGGCTGTGTGGTCTTGTGAGTTTGGATGACACCAGGCATTACATCTCTGACATTCTTTGTGTATTTGATCATAGAAGTGTTGTTTAATAATGTTTAATAATTGACATTTTTCAGTCCTCCATTCACCCTCCGCGGTCTATTTTCTGTCTAGTATGAAACACCTACTATACACAAACATCTGTGTTTGTGTATGTGTTTCAGACGTATGTTGTGTGTTCAACATATGTGTTGAAGATTTTCTATCCCCTTCAAATTGGTGCTTATTAATGTGAGATTTCCTTTTTAGCAGCATGAGTAGAAATAGTCAGGCTCAAAGCTGGCCTTTGCCAGTTGCTGTTTGTCTGAGTGAAGGGGCTGGCGGTGGGGTGTTAGATTCCTCTGACAGGGAGTGTGACTTGTTCAAATAATGGAGACCTTTAAAGTAGGGTCAAAGGTAAAAATGGGTAAAGCACCTCTAAACAATTAACCATTTAGGCTCCAAAGACTAAAACTAGGAACCACACAATATGAATACAGTACTTCATCCCCATTACCGAGAGCTTTAGTTGATCTTGTAGGAATGATGGCATCACATGTGGTAATTGGTCGAAATTGAAAATTGTCTTTCTTCAATTTTTCCAAAGACAGATTTTGCTTTGCAATTGCATAAAGAAATGGCTAAATTTGAATTTACGATGCATTCAAATGTTTGAACAGCTTTCAAAAGTATAACAGGCTTGAATGATCAGCTCATGTCAGACCATTTAAATACTATAACATGGGCATGGTGTGTTAAAGGCATACCCTAAATTGATGTTACCTCCATTTTGTGAAACATTCCACCCCTGAGTCTGAAAATATGTTTTTTGTGCATATAGCTGCTTCTGAGACGTTGATATAGAATGTCGTCCTTAAAAGTAAAAGTCTTCCCCCTACGACGGAAGTAAGGAAAACACTTGCCTCCGGTTCCCATAGAGCTGCACGCTTCAGCGCTTGAAAGTGAAAGTCAAAGCAGTGAAAGTAGCCGAGGAGACGGAGAGCAAGAGAAGTGAGAGAGAGAGAAAGAGAGATGGAGGCGATGCCGCCGCCGCCGCTGCGGGCTGGGAACGTTAGGTGGTGCACTTGCGGGACATGCCAAGTGATGAGAGGGAGAACGACATAACGTGGGACTGGTCAGTGGCTATTAGCCGAAGTGTTGGCCGGTCCGGACTCCTGCATCACCAGCTTCTTGGGAATTGGAGTTACTGGAGCTATTGACTTGATTTGGCAGAGCTGGGATCAAAACCTAGAAATCTTGAAAAATCCATGGATTCTAAAAAAATTTATGGGATCTAATATGCTATTTTAATATCATCCAAATATAACTGGTTTGATTTAGGGTAAAGCATTTCCTTTAAATGTCAAAATGTCATGGTGTCCAGATGGTAGGTCTGAGGCTTTGCGTGACCAAACCATATTAGACCACTCCATACCTCACTATTAACTCAGCTTGAATTTAAAGGTGACTATTATGAAGATAAATCGTTCTCATCGGGGAAACTAGTACGGTATAAGATTGACCTTTCTCAGTTCAGAGCAAAGCTTAAAAGGGTGGAACAAATTCATCAATTGATGTTCAGACTGTATGCATTTGTATTGACCATGCTGGCACATTTCCGTTTGGTGAACACAAAATGGTTACCCACATTTTCCATCGTTTTAAAAGAGAACATTTCTTAAGTATTCTTGTATTAGGTCATGTTTGACTGAAGAGAATGTTTTAAGTAAAGCTTTCCTGCTTGGACAGTGACGGAAAGCACAGCTTCAGGGGCACGCAGAGCTTTTATTTTACGAGAGAGCAACGCATATCAATTCATCATTCCCACTGGGATTAGGGTAGACATGAGTGGGCTGCAACCTATTTCAGGAGGCATAAGGGGTGACTGCTCAAAAGACGGAATCTACGTGAAAGTGAAGATGTGTGTTGTAGCAGAGTTTACAGCTGTGATGGATTACGCAAGCGCTGACCACCTCTTCAAAAGGCCTAAGCCCTGCAGGGGTGAGGACACAGTATGTCATAATGTTACTTACAGTACCAAGATCCAGAGGTACCCAATAAGCACCGTAAATATCTTGGCTAAACTAAATGTCTCAAAGAGTTCCTCGAAGAACCCCCATATGTTCAGGGTTGGTAGAAGTACCGTCACGGTTCATGAACTCTTTGTGAAGGGGTTCCTCAAATAACCCCCCCCCGGGCTTCCCGTTCGGTTGCAATCTGAAGAACCTTTCGAGGTTCCTCAAAGCCCTTTGAGTGCATGTCGGCGGAAATAGTATAGTTGCAGCTCTTGGTCCTGTCATAGACAAAAGTGCTTTACACATCCTGCATTAGTACAGTAATACAATTTAAGTTCCACTGCCTCAAGTTGTTTTTAGGCCTGTTTTCCTTCCCCCTCTTTCTTTAAACTTGATGAGCCATGAGAAAACAAGAAACTATTCTAACATTTCAAACAAATTGAAGTTCATCAGGTTGACCCCTCATTAGATTGAACCTTTCAGAGCTTTGCTTATCCATGTATGAAATTGTCTTAAAGCTAGCCGATGCCCATAATTAATGTGATTGGCTGTGGTTGGAACCAACGCCGGCCTCCCTGCCAGTACAATGAGTCAGACTTACAGTCCATGCACTGTAGTGGTTCTGGCCAGAAATAATATTGGTTTCAGAGGGACATTGCTGCACTGG
>OMOT01012629.1:0-16079 GCA_900312575.1 Acanthochaenus luetkenii | reverse complement strand
TCGCTTCATGCCAGTTGTTAGACCTCGCTTCTTCATGCCAGTTGTTAGACCACTCTTCTTCATGCCAGTTGTTAGACCTCGCTTCTTCATGCCAGTTGTTAGACCTCTCTTCTTCATGCCAGTTGTTAGACCTCGCTTCTTCATGCCAGTTGTTAGACCTCTCTGCATGCCAGTTGTTAGACCTCGCTTCATGCCAGTTGTTAGACCTCGCTTCTTCATGCCAGTTGTTAGACCTCTCTTCTTCATGCCAGTTGTTAGACCTCGCTTCTTCATGCCAGTTGTTAGACCTCGCTTCATGCCAGTTGTTAGACCTCGCTTCATGCCAGTTGTTAGACCTCGCTTCATGCCAGTTGTTAGACCTCGCTTCATGCCAGTTTAGCTGCAGGCTGCCAGGCCCTGCAGGATGGAGAGGGAAACTGCAGTGCCAAGCTCCAGCTGATCTTTGGAGCCCTTCCTAACACATAAATCAGATAAAGGTAAACCTAAGAAAACTTGAAGCACGATGTCCAGATGGCAAGAGTTGACTTATGCATTACTGCAGTACAGCCCACTTTATGTATAAGATTCTCTGACTAGATGAGATAAGACGAGACTGAGCACAAGCAGGATCCTACATGACATCTTACACTCATTTCAAAGCATGATTACAAATAACAAATTGCATCTATAGTCTTCATACCTTTGGATTGTGATAGAAATTAGATTGAACTTTTCATATACCACAAAAAAAAAGGAAGATAATCAATGAAACTCACTGATTTTGTTTAATACATCAAGATCATTCACAACTTTGGCTTGTATGCAGCCATAAGCACATGTCCATGCACGCTTGTTATAAATTATAAATACACCGTTCTCAAGCATTTGATTCTAAACCATTTCGATACGGTATACACCGTTTTGAAAGTAAGCCACACATGTATCTTTAAGAAGCTAGATGGGTCTCATGAATAAATAATGCTTTGTCCTGCTATGTGTCAACTTCAAGGGCGTCTCTTTTTATTTTAATGATCGTAACCTAGAAGACACGGCGCATGTCCTTTGAATTATTCATTGCGAGCTGACAGTGGCGTGCTGAAGAATATCCCTATACCTGTGAAGTTGAGAGGCAGGTGAAGTGTTGATAATGGCTCACCCTGCAGAAATACCCACCCTGCTTGTATAGTTAAGATACCAACTCTACTTTGACTTCATGCAAATATAACTGTTGTTCTGGTCCTGCAAGAGAAAGACAATGGGGCTGTACTTCCTTAAATATTCAGAACAGCAACTGTGGAATATTGTAGTTGGTTATGAATAGTCATCATATCTTCCTGCCACACTTAGACTAGAGAGTGACAAAGCTTTTCTCTTGGACTTTCCATTTTTATGTTAAGCACCAACCATCTGTAGAGTGTAGGAAAGTGCTTTTTTAATTTTTAATTGAATGAGCATGTGAGGAAAGAAATAAACATTTTCATCCAAAAATGACGTATCTTCCAGTGGACAAATTGACAGCCAGTTGTATATTTAGAATGATAGTGGGTAACTTAAGTACTAGGTTGGCACAATGCAACACTCAGAGACTCCACTGCCTGTATTTTTACAAATATTTACTTGCGTATGATATGAGGTAATGGATTTATATAAAAACTGATAGATATATATATATACACAGTATATATAAAGTGTTTTGTAAATGAACTCTTCACATATCTAGGAACCAGCTGATGTGATTATTGCATCTGGTTAGAAGCTCGGATAACTGTAGTCGTACACACACTCAAATGCTTTGAGTTTGTCAGTAGGAAAAACGTTAGGTGTGAATTGTCTGCTGGAAATGAGGCCACAAATCAAGCTCTTATTACATATGATTCAAGCTTTGATGTAAAGAAAAACCCAGAGCTCCTCATGAACTCCTCACCCACAACAAAACATTTTCATTATCCAGTGAGTGTGTCAGGAAGTGTTTTGGTCACGGATGTGGTGTTGAGGATCACAGCTTTTAGGTCAGCCAGCCTTAATAAGGAGCCCACATTTAGGTTGGGTGTTTTTCCTGCCCTGGTCTCTGAGTTTGGATGGACCTTTGGTTAACTTCCCCTGTCATTAGAGAGGAATGCTTCCTGCAGAGTTACAGGCAAGGGGAAAAATCAACCACGAGGGCCTTAAGTTGTCTCATAACTGTGGAATTAGAAAGACGAGGATAGTAGTAAGGACAGGTCCAAGTGCGTTTGTTAAAAACACACACGCATACATTTGACATGACTTGAGAGAGGGAACGATCTTAACAGGATAGCTTCGGAACTTCTGAAAGTGGAGAAATAAAATAAAAATCCCTTTTCCTTCCACAGATCATGTGGTAGATCCTCGGTAATGTTAACCTATTTAAGTGTGGCAAGTGATTTAAAATGACACTCGTGAATGGGAAACTGTCTGGTAATTGTACGTTCCATCCAAACCCCAAAGTGATACATAAGCAATGGCATGGCAGAGGAATCGTGGGAATTGTGACATTTCCTGGCGCTCAGAAAGCTCCTGTGGGATATCAGGTGACTGAACTGTCATGTCCACACCATCAGACAGCAGATTTCCATCCACAGCTTCACACTGCTGGAGTTTCCTCTCGAGGACTCTGGGATATTGCGTGCATACTTGACCGCTGCAGCAGACGGATTTAACACGACTTTTAGCTGATGCAAACAAAAGGAGCAGGTGTGTTTTCGTCTGTTTTCGTGATTGCCTCTTCTGTGAGACATTCTTACAGAGGAAACCAGTTGAACGTGATGTAATACTATTAAGAAAAGTAGATGGTATGTACAAATGTTAAACAGTGAGTAGTTCACTCTGTTGTATAATGAAATGTGCTTTCATTTAACCAACAGTTATCAGGAAAAATGTTTTTAGAACCAGTATCGAACTTGAAATGTCGGAGCTCATGGTGTCGAAAAAGCCCAGAAGATGCGCAGATATAGAGTTATAGCAGCGGAGGCAAAACAAACAAAAAAAGACAGGAGGTTTCTATGTGTCTGCCGGCACCAGAAGGCTCTCGGGGCTCTCGGGGCATATCTGTGCACAGTAATGAGCAGGGAAAATGTCTGTCTAGCTTCCATATGAGGGAGGAGTCTCAAGATTTTGGAAAATACACTTTTATTGAACATAATAAAGTGTAATCTTTTAACACAATTATTGACATTTATTGAACAAAAAATATACACAAATATCCTGCAACAATCCAAAAGGTCTGTGCCTCCAACCCATGCATGCTCCCACTCCCTCCCCTCTCCACATCACAAGCCTCCCCTCCACCCATCGTTCACATCTCCGACCCTCCCAGCCTTTCGACCGTCTCCCCTCCATCTCAGTCCCCTCCATTCCCTCCCACTTATTTAAGCCCCCTGCCCTTCCCTCCCCTTGTCCCCAAACCCTCAAGGTTCAAGGTGGGTCTAGAACAAAGCCTTAGTGGTGACACAGTTGGTGTCCTGCCGGAGATCCAATCCAAAGTCCAAAGAATATGTAACATCTCTGTGAGGGAATCTGTCAAAGTTGTCTTTGAGATTGACGGCTTTGGCGCGTGACTGTGATCCCCGAGACACGACCTATAGAATACTCGTGCATAGTAAGGCCCACCTTTAAAAGAGATCAAGGGTGTAAGGAGATGGATGTTGACATCTGACAGCCAACAGTTCCTCATGCTTGGAAAGCCTAGCAGAAAAAAGTGAAGCCAGGGAAAAACGCAGTCTGGACTGATGCTCATATTCAACTATTTCTTCACGTGTTATTAACTGGTATGAATGTCAATTATGGGGGAAAAGTGCAGACAACTCCATCATGTTTCGCTAAAGTTACAGGTACTGGAATCTTGATTTGTTTTGACTCCCCCCGTTGACAAAGGCTCTAACCTGGCACAATGGCAGGTTACCAAAACTCTGTCCAATAAACAAGCTACTTGTCAGTCCATGTGACTTCTGTTTAGAAGCACTGGTTTGCTTGTAATTGGGCAGTGAGAATCTAAACAACTGTAAGGTGAGTCCTTGATCTGCCCCATTTTGTGTTGTGTTGTAAGCCCAAAGCATTTTGCACCTCATGTGGTTGATCCTGATGCCATCAGGCTGTGCCAGCCAGGGGCTCCTGCTTCCAAAACGGTCACAGTGCTGGATTAAAAGCTTCACTGATGATCCCCGGACCACTGACTGTGCCCTTGAGCACACTACTGTGGAGACCTGCCCTAAAACATGACCTGGCACAGTTTACACACAATTTAACAGACACTTAAATGAAATGTAAGGAAATTTGTCTTGTGATGCTTGCTTAAAATGTAGTAGCTACTTCCCGCCCCGCAACTGCAAGGTCGGCGGTTCGAGTCCAGCTCCTCCCGGGAAAGAAATCTGTCGTAGTGTCCTTGAGCAAGACACCTAAACCCCAAATTGCTCCCGTTGAGCAGGTTGGTACCTTGCATGGCTGCCTCCGCCAACGGTATGACATGTAAGTCGCTTTGGATAAAAGCGTCTGCTAAATGCTGTAATGTATTATACCACAGTGGCAACATACTGCAATGGCACTTTTCCTTTTATACATTTCAAACAGGCTCCTACACAACATACAGACTTAAATAAAATGTTCCTCCTATTTCCAAACCCGCTCTTCTAGGTTGCTGTTCAGAGACACGAAGGCAACAGAAGACATTGGTCTTGATTATCAAGAATTGAAGTATTTCGATAAATCACTGGCATTACATAAAAGGTTTTGAACAACATTGCAGTCAGCAGTATATACTCCTTTTTTTTTCTTGGGATATGAGACATTCTACACGTTTCTTTTTGCTTTCTGCTAGTGATGATGCTACCATGTTTCCCACACTGCTTCTTTGCTGGGCTTTACATTTTGGATGCATTTTTTTGTTACACCTCAATTATCCTGCTTCCCTGTGAGGGATTTACATAAGTGAACTGTCATAGTTAGCAGTATTTGAAATGTTGATGTGATAATGAAAACGCCACAACGATCGTTTGGCAGCGGGTTTTCCCAGGAGGAGAGTGAACATGGCATGGAGTCATTAGCAGACTTGGAACAGCTGCTTGGGCCTGCTAATGGAGGGAGATGTGATCTCCGCTGAAGTGGGAGGCTTTACAATGCTGACTGCTGAGTTGTCAGATGCTGGGAACATTGGTGCTCTCCTTTTTTTGTTCACTGTACATTGTAGGTGTTAAGCTGATGCTCTTATATTAGTGCGGCTTACAATAAGGGTCTCGGGTCCCCTAGAAGTATTTTTTGAGAATTGCCAGGTTTTAGCTTCATTTTTATTTTTGTGTTTCATGGACGGGCTGTTCTATCGATACACATTCAAATACAATACAAAAAGTAGGTGGCATTCTCAACATGTCTATCGTATCGTAAGGCTGAGCACAGAAGTGAATTGCAATATTAGCTACATTTTATTCTGCTGTAGTAATCATAAATGCGATGGCTTGCCCATCACAATTTCACAAGCTCTCCATCAAAATGATATCGTTTGCATTTTGTAGTGACATTTTTAAATTGTTGTTTACATTCTAGCAAGCCAATGCCATTGCTAGAAAGATTTGTGGCCAAAAAAAACAACATACCTCTACACAGTCGTACTTTGTTGTCATTTGAAAATGACACGCCCATTTAAAGAGATGAAACGGTAAAGGCGTTTGCAGATGAGACGCCATGCTGAGGGGGATGCCCAATGAAACCCACGGTCAGTAGCTGCCTAGATCGTAATGCATGACAGAGAGTGCTTAAGTGGTTTACAGAGTGCTATGCAAACACATTACTTGAACCCTGGCAGAGATCCAGTCAGGCCAGCTGAGCATCGGCACCCCAACCGTGTGCACCAAGCCCAGCTACATATGGTGCTGCGTCCCCCAGGAAGCCCTCATCAGACACAGTAGTTCAATGATTGACAGCACCCTATTTCTGGATGATGGACACTTCAAAAATGATCACTAGGACTTTTAAGTTCTTTTGATGTGTGCCTGCATCAAAGGGTGGTATTTTGAGGTCATGGCTCTGTTCCTCCCTTTCGTTCAGCTGTAGACTTTCTTCCATAAACAGAGGAAGCTCCTGAATGTAAACTGGCACAGAGATGAGGGATGAGGATGAGCTTTTTATGATTAACTTGCCAATCACTAAAAGGCGCATAACTTGGATTCACGTAACACCAGGTAGAAAGGTTGATCATTGGCCAAGGATGAACTGATTGACTTTCCACGCCCACTGGCCAAAAGGGGGCGTGACAACGGGTGTAGCCAATCACAAAAAGGTGCATAACTTCAGAACGGACACGTAACACCACAAAACTTTGTAGAAAGGTTGTAACATCACGAAACTATAGAAAGGATGGTCATGGGCCAATGAAGAATTGATTAACTTTCCACGCCCATTGGCCAAATGGGGGCGTGGCCTCCTTAAAAGGTACATAACTTTAGAACGGACACGTAACGCCACAAAACTTCATAGAAAGGTTGGTCATGGGCCAAGGAACAACGAATCACGCCATGATTTCCTATATTTTACTCTCATACGGCAGTATACTTACAAAATACTGAAAAAAAGTATTTATACGGAGAAATGGTAGATTTGGACATCTATGCTTTATGGATTGCTTCCTTGGCATTTTCTAGATCATGAATGAGATTCTTAGCATGTCTTCACAGAAGTGCGTTTGTGGAAAACCAGGGTGTGCTGCTAAGAATGGTGGTGTTTTTGTCCCCTCTGGCAAGCAAGCAAGCATGATGGGAGAATATGGTCATCATAGAAATGGACCACGTGTGAGTTCCAGATGATTTGGCCTCTCTTAAAGAGATTTAATGACTTTGATGTTAAATGATGATATTCAACATTTGAAATACGTGACAGCTACTCTGGCAAAATGATTGCTGGCATGAAAGTAAAACTCACTAGTCAATATTATTGAAATTATTAGCAATCCTTTAGTAACAGAATAGTATCATTATTTGTTTTGGGCCCACTGCTTAGTATTCATCTCAGTCCTTTTTCTTTAACTCAACTCGGCTCAGGTTGTCTTGTGGTTTGAGCCACAGCAACATTTAAATAGTCTCTCAACTGATAGTTATACTAAGCCAGCCAAGCATAACTGGGTAGTCATCAACTTTCTCCCATAATAAACATGGAGGTTACAAATCCCAGACATTGTCTCCATGAGGCTGCATAGATGAACAATGTTCTCTTTGGACATCGGCAGCATAAGTATGGAAAACATTTTACACTCATACACTGTTAGATATCAACTTATGATGTGATGAAGTTTTGTAATGTACTTTGTTGGTGAACCCACTTTCCCTCAGTCTGCCTCGTCTACTTTTACTTCAGTTAGTGATTTCCCTCCTCGCAGAGTGAGAGTTTTTCCACTCGAGAAAAAGTGAGTCATACCCCTTACTCAGAACTTAACATGTCTTGTAGCTGCATTGCATTCTGGTCTGTTGAGGCTACTGTCTTGGGATGAATTGGTCTCTCTTCTTCTACAATGGATTTCTCCCTGTATGATTGTTGAACATCGGTGCAAAATGGCGGCTTTAGAAAGAAGCCCTTTTATTCTGAGGGACTGACACCAAAACCTGATGTTTACTGTTGATATATTTTTATTGGTGAAAATGGTTCTGTTGTCAAACTGCATTGTAGCAAGAAAAACACCAAACAACAAAATTGGCCCAGAAATGCAAGATATATTGCTGATAGTTGTAGGTGGATTTTTATTTTAATCAAAAAGTAATGGAAGTACACAGTTATGCTGTGTTAGAAATTCATACATATACATAATGTACATGCAAAGGTGTAACTACTCATAAGTACAAACATTTACAATGTACGCTTTGAAGTTGCATTGTTGTACACCCTTGAAAGTATATTATTAATTAGGGAGAAGTACTTGCAGCACTTTTCCAATAGATACATAAACTGGTGAATACGCTGGGAAATGCCATGTGTTGCCGAACGTAGTACTTTTGGCAGATGGTGGTTTGGCCAGTTTTTAGTACTGAATGTACACCAAGATTTCACTCTGAAACACATGGACTGTGTTTCACATCTCTATAAATGGGTACCAGGGTGGCCTTTTGTTTACAGAGACTGTCCCGTAGCTGAAAGATCACAGGTTTGATTCCTGCAATATCCAGTATGTGTCCATAAAACAGCTAAGTGTCAGCTAAATGTAAAATGAATGTGCTCTTGTTTTCAGCAGCAGCTTGCTGGGAGACTGGCCTTGTTCGGCAACCCGAGTGACTCTTGTCAACCCAACACACACACACACACACACACACACTATCTGAAATGTCAAGGACTGTGTGTGGAGCGCTGAGCACAGGGAGAGGATTGTCTCTGAGGAATGTCTGGACATTGAATAAACAGCAGCATAGCTCAGATACACTGTGCAGCTCAGCGTGATACAGTCAGGAGATATAATTGTGTCATTTTCGTGGCGATCTGTTCTCATCCTTTGTGCCGTGGTGGCTTATTCTTTTATTTTTGGTCTTGTTTTATAACCCTTTAGTTTTTCCTGCTGGTTTATTGTTTTCCCCTCTCTGTAGCTGAATGAGACGCTTCATGCCAGAGTCTTGAAATTACACCCCCCCAATAACTATTCCCGTCGGTCTCAACCGGCTGTTAATTGGCAACAGCTAAGTGAGAAACGTAGTGCTTCAGTGATGCAAAGAAACAAAGTGCAAGGCTTAGTCCATAAGTATGTTGACCATGGAAACCCAAATGCACTTCATAGGAATGAAGGTCCTGCATTAGCATAGTCAGAAGATTTTGGAGTGTGATACAAGATCAAGGCCTGGGTTGGCCATGGAAACCCAAATACTGTTCAGAGGAATGGAGCTAGCCCAAATGATTTATGAGTGTAGATTAATGATGTCCCAGTACTTAGGCTGATGAGGCTTTGTCTGCTAAATATAGGACAGGCCAGGCGAGAGCTCTGCCTTTGACAGATAGATGATGATTAGCCTTTGGCCAGGGCAAAGTTCATCATTCATCCATGATATAGAACGTGGCGCATTTGGCTGTGGCTATACCGTAGTTTGTACTGTATATGTGGGCTTAAGCCAGATGCCGACCAAAACAGGCATTTGAGGTACGGCAATGATGTTGATAATTAAAGAGGAGGAATATCATCAGTGTTCCACATAGTTTTTCTTTGTTTGACGAGCACAGATATTATTGATATAAATTAGCCCTAACCCGTTGATGCCTGCACAGTGAGTTTGAATGAAAGTCCCAATTTCCCTTAGTTTATGAACGATCAAAGGAAGGCTTTTATTCACTGCCGCCGCCGCGATGCCAAGCCTTCATCCTCTCTGTGTGTGTTTTTGACATGGCTCGTCTGCACTTGTCAGAATGCAGCCTGCACATTCAAATCTCGAATCTTCTCCATTCACACTGGTGAGCAGTATAACAGAGAGACCATAATGGGACAATCAAAGGTGTGATTCCCCGCAGCTCCTTTTCAACGTGCCTTTGAGCCAGATGCTGAACTTATTCAGTGGCTCAGTGGTTAGCGCTGTTGCCTCACAGCAAGAAGGTCATGGGTTCAAATCTCTGCCCCGGTCCTTTCTGTGTGGAGCTTGCATGTTCTCCCCGTGTTCGCGTGGGTTTGCTCCGGGTGCTCAGGTTTCCTCCCACAGTCTAAAGACATGCAGGTGAGGTGAACTGAAGACAGATGTGTTTGTGTGCAGTATGGTATATGATGCAGTGTATATGATGTAGTATGTATATGACATAGTATTGTAGTATGTATATAGTGACATAGTATGTATATATGATGTAATGTAAAGCCCGTCGAGACATGCTTGTATAAAAGGGCTATATAAAAAAAATAATGATATTGATATTCCATGGATGCCCCTTCAGGTTTCCCTTGACCCCTGACCCTGGTGAAAATAATACATATTTGTATGTCTGAAAGATGCACATAGATATACATTCTTAATTGCACTGCGTGTAAAATGACGGACATGGTTTTGTTTGTAAGTATGTGTGAAAAGCTGCTCGGTTAAAGCTATAAAATACAACATTTTGCAAGTCCTGCCCTCCTGGTCAAGATCACGCTCCAACACTTGTCATCTATCTTGATGAGCTGTCTGATAACATCTGGGGGTTAATTTAGCACAGTTAGCTTGTTACGTAGAAAACATAGCAAACTGGCTAACATCCTACCTGTCTAGCAGTACACAAGCCAGCTCTGCATCGCTCCTCAGCCCTTTTATCTCCTTCACATAACACCAGCGTGGAAAAGCAATGTCGATGTTCAGCGTGTTTTTGAAGGGGTCTTCTCGGCCGCACGTTGATCTTCGCTGTACTTTCTGTTCTTCATGCTTTCCTCTATTATTGTTGTTGCTATGGCCATGATAGCCAGAACCCAACTCTGAAGAAATCCCAGCATATAGCTTCCAGTTCCTCTCAGCTGGCAATGCTATGTGAGCCATACGTGCTGCTCGACGGGAAAAACCTCTTTCCGGATGACCGGTCGATGATTCAAGAGACTCGAGCTGCCAGGAATCCTGCAACGTGGACCGTGTTTGTGCTTCCTCCGCCGACTCCAGTTCCTTGTGTAGACTTCGGCTCCATTAGTGTTTACCATCATTTCTACCTCTGTAAACTTCCTTTGTGCTCTTACACCACTACAGAGAGATTATGTCGCGCTACAGATCCAGATCAGTGCTGATTATGTAAACACCGTTCACCCCACAGGTTGTCTAGTTCATCCGTCTTTGTGTGTTGCCAAATTGTTGCCTGTCAGACGTGTTCGGCTAAACAAAGAGTAGGATGCAATTAAGACTGTCACCATGTCTTCCTCTCTGCAGCTTGCAGGATAAATTTAGCTGGATCGTACTCAACATATGTTACTGCAACTATCATACAAACAGTGTGGTGTTCAATCAATATCAATATTGTCTTAATTGCATTACAATCAAATGTTTTGTGTGCAAAATCCCTGTGCAAAGGCTGTTAAAAAGCTCTCTGGGGTCAAAGTGGTAGAGCATTTAAAAAATAAAGCACAGTGGTTGTTCTGTGACATTGGTTGATCGGTTTTCTTGTTTGTAGTAGTATTGCATTTTTAGATATTAAACTTAGTATTGGTGTCACTAGTAAAGGTTATCATTGCTGGAGGAAGACGACTCTGCCCAGACAGGACAGACTGAGTATTGTGTGGCAGGGGAAGAGATCTCTCCCTTTCCTCTCCTCTGTCATTAGAATGCAGGGAGTCACCTATGAGGAAGTGCACTGGCCGGACCAGCTGGCCAGTCAGAAGTACGAGGAGATCAGAGTAATTTAAATGTCCTTGGTAAATAAATTGTTTCAATCTCCATTTTGAACAAATGGAAAATGAAGGACCACCAGCTCCAATTCACTTGTATAGCAGAAGAGAGAAAACGGTATGTATTGCTGATAAGGGAAAAATCGATTGGCTAGAAAGAGTGGTACACAGGAATCCCAGAGGGGACTGAGGTTAATGATCACTGACGTGGTCTCAGTCTACTGAAACGGAATTCGCTTTCGTATCCTACAAGTTGGGGGACATCAGATCGAATTAACCGCCAACGTACAGGAAATTGTTTTGGCGACGGTAGTGCAGAGACATGTTGAAACTTTAAGTAAGCGGTATACTTGCAATGACTTTGAAATAGAAACAGTCGAACATGACGGCGCACACAAATTTGTGTATACTCGCTGCAGCTTTCGTTTGTTCATTTATTTACACACCAGTGGGGGGTGCATGAAGATTAAAGAGGTAACCCGAACCTAGGGAAACCAGAAATAGCGGGGACCAAAAATCGGAGAACAACAACAATTCCTGTGGTGAAAGAGCATCTGTGGGAATATGAGGATTTAGCAGCAGTTTTATTACAATAAAAAACCCTGAAAAGAAGATGCTATGTTCAACCGCTAAATCAGGCCAGTAAATGAGATTTTGTCACAAAGATGTAAACAAATGTAATGAACCGAAGGAGGAAAGGAGAAGCTTTTCCGCATGGCAACATAAGCAAACGCGTGATACTTTAGGTCTATCGCAGACGATCACGCAGTAGGAGATGGTGTGCGAAGAATTGAAGTAGTTAGGCCAGCAAGCCTGTTCGCACTGCGGCAGTCCGAAGCCAACGCAGGGCTTTGGGGTTTTTTCCATCCTTTTGTCTGTTAGAACCTGCCAAGATTTGTTTGTGCAGCAAGTATACTGAGACACATGGCACAGGGACAAAGGGCGAATAAGATGTGCTCTTGACCTAAGACTAGACATATTACTCTACACGTGTGCATTCAATGTTCTGCAGCTATATGCATTTTGAACGTTGTGGTGTACAGAATGGTTGCAGTTGTAGAGGTAAGGTGAGTGATCAGTTGTGCATTGTTCAAGTTATAATCCTAGGAATACATTGTGGAAATTGTATTATTTGTCGTGGAATAGACATGGAAAAGGAATTTGATCCGCGAAAATCTTCAGTCTATTGTCAGTCGTGTTTGAGAGAAAATGCTTTTCACTCGTGAATATTTTGATGCTGTTTGTGTGTGGGAATGCTGTAGCGTCCCCTCCCAGTGTTGTTTTGCTCGAGCTTGAATCCACTGCTTTTCTGTTCTGTATGAATGAGTTCACTTTTAAGACATTGCGTCTTGTAATAAACAATGATGGAGTCTGAGTGAGACTTGAATGCAACTCATCACAGTGGTGACAGTTCAGGCAGACAGAACCTTGGCTGGATAAAAAGCTTACTGTGTGAATTGTGTCAGGTTTTGCTTGGGACTGTTGCCTCTTTTGACATGATCAGGCAGGATAGTGTGTGTGTGTGTGTGTGTGTTCAGCACTATAGTTTGGCCTCTCACGCACATGAATAAGGACATTTATTTTAAACAAGCACCCCATTTAGCAGATCTTGATCCCAAGTATTGAACTGTGCCCAGATTCTCTACCCATCACTCCAAAGCGAGGACTTGTTCACTCTTTTGCTTGCACTTGTCTCTATTTGAGTGAATGTATGAGCATGGGTTGATGTAAGCTACGGCAGCGAGGGACTTTCCTGTGCTAGTCCTGAGAACAGATGGCCATTCATGAAGCTCTACCTTCCAATAAACGGGTATCTAATAGGGGTGGGAATCTTCAGTCACCTCACGATTCGATTACAAAATGTTTATCAGTGCATTTCAATTTCTCAAATTTTCTCCTAATTTTGCAATGTCCAATTACCCCGTACTATCCTAAGTCCTCCTTGTCAATAAAAGAATTAGAAACAATCAGGTGAATTCACTTTTATTTAAACAGTTTTGTAACAAGCGTGTCACTTAATATAAACAGTTGCCCCTTCTCAAATAAATAACAGCTTTCTTTTCAATCAGTGGACAAATACTCCTCTGATATATAGAAATTGTGGCAGTCCATTGAGAATAATTGAATTTTAATAATAGATTGTATAGTTTTCTGCATCGATGTTGAATCGTTAAAGGAAGAATCGCGATGCATCTATTAATTGAATTTCTAAGCAGGGTGGGAAATACATTTCAGCCACTTGACAAATATTGGTGAATTTGGCTTTTCTACTCTGCTACCCAACCTAGCAAATAACCAGCAATCATTTGGAGGTTCTACACTTTTCCGTAAATGCAAAAATAGTAAGTTGCTGGTTGAAAAAGTTGTTTGGGAAGATGAGCAAATATATGTGTTTGTGTAGTGTGGTGCATGGTGTGATGTACTATGTATATGATGCATGCAATGTATACTTGTATGGGGGCGGCATTAGCTCAGGAGGTAGAGTTCCCGCCCCGCAACTGCAAGGTCGGCGGTTCGAGTCCAGCTCCTCCCGGGAACAATCTGTCGTAGTGTCCTTGAGCAAGACACCTAACCCCGAATTGCTCCCGTTGAGCAGGTTGGTACCTTGCATGGCTGCCTCCGCCAACGGTATGACATGTAAGTTGCTTAATGTAATGTGTAAGTCGCTTTGGATAAAAGCGTCTGCTAAATGCTGTAATGTAATGTAATGTAATGAGAAGGAATTGTCTAGCTCTGTGTACGCCAAGCCACCTTTGCCTTGAATAAACAAGAGTATAAAAAATGAGAAGCACCTTCCTTATATTGAGCTTTTGCACAATCCATGTCTCAGTTGTTTACAAGCTTGAAAGTCTTTCTTTCACCCGTCTCCTCTCCTTCATTTTCCTCTCATGATTGAAGGGAATTTAGTAGGGGAAATCAATAGTGGATGAAAGCATCCACCTGGATTCATCTGGTCAGTGTGTTTGATGGAGAGAGCAGGTGGGCCGTTTGTTGTGCACTCAGTGTAGTCGGTGAAAAGTATCAATCTATTTAGCTGTTGACCTGTGAAGGCTCAGTTTAAAATAAAATGAAGCATAGATGCAAGGATGTCGTTTTACATTACAAGTGACTGCAGCTTCAGCTTAGGGCTTGGCGTTGGTGGTTTTGTATCGCTAGCTTGATAGTTGGTTATGTAGCTCAACAGCTAGTTATTCACCTTACTGGCTAAATACCTTTTAGCCTCGTGTCTTTACTGACAAAATCCTCCTTATACTGTCCAGATCAGGGAAAATTCAAAGTAATTTTTGCCCTTTAGAGAAGTGAAAGCCTTTCTTTTGATGAGCTGACCTATCTATGATTTCTGTTTTCAGTGATTATCAACAGTGATGTCTGTCAGTGATGCTATTCCCTAGATCTTCCACAGTTAAAAGCTTACTCAAAGTTCAGTTTCCAGCGAGACTTTGTGAAAGCTTGGCGTTGAATCAGAGATGCAGCAAACACCTCTATCTTCCCCGTCCAGTCGACGGGCGGAAAAAGCCACGCGCCTGCCAAAGATTGTAACGGCTTGTGCCTTGAGTCCAGCTGGTTCTCCATAAACGGCTTGTGTAGCAATACCGTTTTAATCAGCCTGTGCTGCCTCTTTAAAGAAACATGTTCAACAATCTAAGTTAAGACAAGAGGTACAGATGTTTTAAAGAGAAAGGAAAGCGAGGACACTCTTCTGTTGTTCCAGTACAGGTGTTGCCATTAGGGATGTGCAGTTGACCTGATTTCACAGTTCGAGTACTCTGGTGAAATTAGTAACTAGTACTCGAGTACTCGTTAAAATAGTCGGAAATCACAGGGGACACACCACTCCTCCATCATGAGAAAAATATTATTTGTCCCACCCCCTATATATCACTGTAAACATAACTATGTAATTTAGCAATTTAACATACCGCCCGCCCTTTGCCTCACAATGGTTTGATCCACTGCCTCCCCCCATGATGCAGGTACACATTTATAATCGTCACTAGTCTTCATTTTCGCTGTGTTGAATTACACTCTTTATGTTCACTAGCAGTTAGCTGACGTTTGCTTGCTAGCAACCAGTGTTTGCAGCTGTTTGAATTGGAATCAATGAGAGAAGCTAGCAATGTAATGTAGTGTTCCTTAGCTGGAATGTTCGTGTGTACCGTCTGAAAGACACTCAATGCACGTAGCTACGTGAGGTTAATCCAGTCAATCGCACCGTACTACTACGATACCACGGCAAACAAGAAAAAAAAACACCAAGAAATGTCACAATGGTCACTGAGCTGCTTGTTACCACATTGACTTGGACGACTTTTGGATGTTGGTTGGGTGTCCGTTAGGCTTGTCACGGTACTCTGTACTTCGGTACTAACTCGGTACCTACATTGCTGCGGTACCTACGGTACCAGTTTTCCCATGGCACCGAAAGTACCGAAGGTACCGTATTTTCTATTTAATTTGCCACGGAACCGAAGGTACCGTGTTTCTTATTTTCAGCATTAAAAACAAAATCCTTCCGCACATGACCTGGCTACGATTTGTATTCGTCCGCCTGCTCCGCTGTTGCGAGGTAAACAAATACACGTGGAGAGCTGACGAAGAGAAGATAAGCATGGCCACTGATAGTACACCAGGAGCGGCTGCTCCAACTCAACCACTGTTAGCTAGCTGGCTACCTAACGTTATATGCAATGTTAGCAATCGGAGACGGCATTGGGCTGGTAGAACGTTAGCTAGCTAGCTAGCTACATTGTAGCAGCCATGTAATAGCCGTGTCCGATGTGATTCCATAGCATGTGTGTCA